>PVJD01000632.1:297358-389732 GCA_004026545.1 Mormoops blainvillei | reverse complement strand
CCCCCCCCCCTCTCTGAAGAGAGGGCCCCAAGTCTAAGAGACAGGTTCCATGAGCAGCACCGGAACTCCCGCTGCCGTCTGCCCCCACCCTCCACGAGGGGCTCCATCTCATCCCCCACCCCCGAGTCGAGTCAGCGCTTGAGCTGGGCCTCAGCCTCTGGGCCTGCGGCAGCCCCCTGGGCACCCTGCACAGCTCAGGCCGGAAGGTGGTCGCTCCCCCACGTGGCCAGCTGTGGAGGTGCCTTCCCCCACAGCGAGCTCCGCTGTCCACGTCCTGACCCAGGCTCCAGGTGGATGGGGACCCCAGTGGCAGTGCGAGAGAGACACAAGGGCCCGCTTCCGCCTGGGACCCCCTTTGTGTGGCGAGGCGGCTGAAGAGCGTCGAGAGGTCTCGGCTGTGCTAGGAACCACCTCTGCTCTCTGGAGCGCTGGGGTGTGGGGGTCAGGCCCCCTGGGCAGAGCGCAGACATCCTTGCTGTTGTGCAAAGCACACAGCGGGCGCACTGGTCCAGGTGAGCCCCCGGAAGGCCACTTCCAGTGTGGCGCGGGGCCCTGGGGGGCGGGTGGGACACAGGCCGGGGGAGCAGAGAGGCCCGGTGCTGCGGTGATGCAGGCAGCCAGTCTCTGTTGCCGGCGCCCACCCCGTGTGCCCCAGAGCCCTGTCCAAGACACAGGACCGACCAGCAGATTTCGAGGCCAAGCCTGCCCCACCAGTCCCCCTCCCTGAGACTCCCCTGCGACCACTGGAGCCTGCCTGTGGCACACGCCCACCTGGGCAGCCTCCCTGCTCTGGTTGCTTTGCCAGGCAGCCCTGACCGCAGGCCTCCCAGGGCTAGGGGAGCATCCGCTCCCTCAGATCAGAATCAGCCCCTGGGCCCACCTCCCTGCTGCAGGGGGCGGGGGTGGGCGGGTGGGTTGAGCCATGAGAGCTCAGGACTTGACAGCCTCATGCGTGGAGAGCAGTGCCGGAGTGGGCTGCGTGCAAGTGCACACGTGTGTTCCACATGCCCGGGAGCCCTGCTTGGTGACTCTGGCCGCCCTCCCAGGTGCCCGCTGGGGGTCGCTGCCTGGGACTGCAGGGCCCTCAGGTGGCCTGCAAGGGTCCCAGGACTCCTCGGTGCCGGCAAGCTCAGCCCTGCCGTCCGGGCTTGGGCCTCGGGCAGGCGGGGCGGCTCGTGGCTCCCTTTGCGCCGAGGCACTTCCCGCTGCAGGAGCCCTGACAGCCGGGGAGGGCACTGTGGTCCTGGGCTCAGTAGGAGGATGGGGGCAAAGGGGCTCGGTTTCCTCAGCCAGGGTTGGAGCGAGTGGGTGGGCTGGCCCGTGGGGGCCAGGCGTGGGGGTCTGGGAGGGCGGTGAGTCCCGACCTTGGTGCACAGGGCCCATGACCCACACTGGTGTCCAGGGCCACCCATGGTGGCCTTTGTTCCTGAGTGGCCCTTTGGGGCCAGCCCTGTGGAGTGAGGGATCCAGGTGCTGGGTCAGGGCTGTGCCCCACCGTGTGGGGTGCCCACCCCGCCATCAGATGGGGTCTTTCACGCTGGGACCATTGTGCCCCCGGCTCATGGAGGGGTGTCTGGGGCAGCTGCGGGGAAGGGTGGTGAGCAGGGGCGGGGAGGGGGCCTAGGGGTGGGCCGGCCAGTGACGTCGGAGGAAGGGTCCTTCATAAGCCTGGCCTCCCCGTGGCTGCGGCAGGAAGGACCTGAGTGGGAATGAACAGGTTGGTGAGTGGCCTGCGGTCCTGGGGGCTGGGTGGCTGAGGAGGCCCTGGGGGTCCAGCCAGGGCCGCAACCTTGACCTTTTAGAAAGGCTGGGGGAGGAGCTGGGCTCAGGGGAGGGGGCCGAGGGGGGGGCAGCACGGGCTCCGGAAGCCTGGAAGGGCTCCCGCCGCGTTGGACCAGGCTTCTGGGGAGGGAAGGGTCTGGGTGCCGGTGCACCCACAGCCCCCTTGCCCCTTCCTGGCCTGCGGAGCCCACAGGCCCAGCAGGGGGGCAGCGTGCCTGTCCTGGCCGCGCTGCCCTGGGTGAGGCTGGGCTGAGGGTGGCTGGGGCCTGAGAGTCTACACTGGGTTTCCCTCTGCGCTGTCAGCAGAAGCCCAGGGGCAACGTGGGCAGGGCGGTGCCCCCAGAGGGCTCCCCCAGGACCCCAAGCCCACCTGGAGGCTGGCGCACCACCCCTCCCCAGAGAGACAACCAGGGTCCCACCCCCGCCTCAGTTTCCTCCCCAGGTCGCTTGGCCCTGACAGCGGCCACCCCAGTGTGGCCTCATGACGAGCGAGGGCCTGCAGCTGTGGTTGGGGCCCATGCCGGCCCGCGGACAAAGTCCTGGGGGTGGGATGCGGCCAGGCGGCGACTGAGTCCGTGTCTGCGGAGGTGGCTGGCCGAGGGGCGCCGACCTCTTGCTTCAGAAAGTACCTGCTGGGCCGTGCGGATGCGGCCCATGGTGCGTGGGGGCGGGCAGCTGTGGGGCGGCATTAGGGTGCCCCACACCTGTGCGTGGATGTCTGGAGCAGCCTCAGAACTCAGCCCACAGGGCGTGGGTGGTGAAGCCCCAGCGTGGCGGTCAGGAGGGCACGGGCAGAGGGACAGAGGGCTGAGTGGCCTCTCCTCCGACAGGCCGAGCACCGTGAGTGTCCGTGTGCCCCCCCACCTGGGGGTCTGGCTGTGGCTGGGCGTCACTCTGGGCCTCAGCCAGGGACAAGGTAAGGACAAGGGGTGGGGACTCGCTGGGGACTGAGCTCTCACCTGCCCTTGACCCCAGGGTGGCGGTCCCCAGTGAAATTCGTGACCTCTGGCCTTGCGGCCTTTCACCTGGCCCTGGGGTTGCCTGTGTTCTGGTTCATTTTTTAAAATACACTTCACCCAATTCTCTTGCATTAATGTTCTGTTTTTAATTATGCTGCAGATGCTTTTTCCATGTAAAATTTTCCTACGCCATAAGCCTACGGTAAAACTGGCACCCGCCCACCCCAGACATGGGGCGTTGGCTGCTGGCCTCTGGCACCTTCCCGGCCCGGTTGGGGCACGTGGGGGGGGCCGCGTTCACCCCAACTTCGCCCCCAGCCCCCTCGCGTGGCGTCCGGCCACTTCCCACAGGGCATTTACCCTGTATCTCTTAGGGTAACGTCCATCGCAAGGTTGCTTGTGCCACCCCAAAAGGGACACATCTTGGCTGAGCTTGTCCCAGGACGGTGGGTTACATGGACACTGAGAGGCGGTCTCTGCGTCCCCTGGGCTGAACCTCTGGCTCACAGCGAGCTGGCCTTGCCCCCAGCCGTGCGGATCCCTGGCACCTGCCGGCTCCCACAGGGTGACGCGAAGGGCAAGGGGCCACCATCGCTGCCCGGGCTGCACTCCTTGGGTTGCGGCCGAGGTCAGACGTGGCATCCACTGGTTGATCACAGCCAGGCCGACAGGAGCCGACCTGCTTTATTTTTGTAGCACGTCATCTTCTGTCTGGTTTTGCGCCAGATTGGTGATGGCTGCCTGGGTGGGTCCTTCGGTCCCCATGGCTCTGACAGGACATACCAAGGTGGGGCCAAGTCACTAGGTGACCGGGTAACAAGATGAGCTCGAGACTCATGTGCTGGGCAGCCTCTCCCTGAGGAGGGCCCCGCAGAGGGGGTGCCCCAGCGGTCTGTGCGGTGCCGCGCCTAGGCCCCCACCGCAGGGACCCCAGAAGGCAGCGTGGGGTGCCTCCCCCAGCATGTCAGAGGCACAGTGACACACAGAGGGCTCTTCATGAGCTACAGCCGGGGCACCCTGCTCACAAGTGGCTTTTCAAAGCCCCACCGGCCCAGACATTCCTGCCTTTCAGCCCCGTGCTCCCGGGAGCGGCTGGGCCGCCCAGAACCGGGCTCAGCTGCTCCCCGCTCTGAAGCCAGCATTGTATCTGCCCGGACGCCCCCAGCCCCTGCCCGCCTCCCCGCGCACCCCGGCCTCCCCAGGGGCGACCAGAAGAAGCCCCTCTCTGTCTCTGTTTTCCAAAAATAGCCGCCCCAACCCCGGAGCTCCCGGAAGCCTTCCTGGGAGGTCAGGCCATGCCCTAGGGCTCAGGCCACCGCTGGCCCCATCCTCCAGGATGGCCACCCCCAGGGGACCCCTACCCCCATCGGACACCCCCGCTCCCCACAGCACCCTCACATCCCTGGGTGCCCCACCCCCGGGGGGCTGTGTGCACCCAGCTGTGACCTTGGCAGCTGGGGGTCTGCCACAGCCATACAGCTGCTGGCCAAGCGCCCACCCGCCCTCAGACTTGGGCGGAGAACCTGGGAGGCTCTAGGCCTGGCTGGCGGGGTGGCAGCTGCCTGGCTGGCTCAGTGCCTGTGGCTGGCGGCAGGGTGGGCGTCACACCTGTGGGATGCTGGCCTGGGCCTCCCTCGGAGGGGCAGGGGACACCCCTCAGAGAGCCAGCGGGGGCAGCCTTGGCACCTTGGACTCCTAGGAGGGCCCGGTCCCCTCCGGCCCTGGGCGGGGCCTCACCTTCTCAAGGTCCCCCCATAGTGGGGCCAGGTCCCCTCTGACCACCCAGTGGGGCCAAGGCCTCCTCACACCATTTAGGAAAGTCCCTGGCTCCCCACAGCTGTTGGGGTGGTCACGGGGGCCGGTCCTAACCACCCTGCCCCATCTCCTCAGCCAGCAGCCGCCTGCAGCTGGCGGTGCTGCCCGAGGATCGGCTGCAGATGAAGTGGGCGGAGTCGGAGGGGCCCGGCCTCGGCTACCTGGTGCAGGTGACGCCCATGGCAGGTACGGGCCTGCGCCTCCCTGTTGCTGTGAGGGTGACGGTGATGGTGTGTGTGGCCGTCCCTGCGCCCGTCCCTGCGTCTCAACACCCACACGTCAGCGGGGTTCTGCCGCGCCTGCTCGGGAGTAGGGGCTCGGAGCAGGAGAATCACACATTTCCCAGGCGGACCCCTGCCCAGCACAGGCAGAAAGCACCCCGCCACCAGCTTTGGAAGAGTTAGTGGGTCCCCGCTCCAGCGCAAAGCCCCTTCAGGAGTTTGTGTGGCAGCGGCTGGTGGGCAGGGCCTCCAGGGACAGGAGGGAAGCCCAGAGGTTCTGGAAGGCCCAGGGCAGGCCAACCCCCGAGCCCCGAGCTTGGCAGATGTGACCAGGGCGTGGGTTTTAAAATCTGAGGGGAAGCTCACGGGCATGAGAGTGTAGTCGCAGGGAAGGGCAGAAAGTGGCGTGGGCCCTGGAGGACGTCAGCAGACGGCACAAGTACGTGCACACACACACAGATAATGCACGCCCACCCACCTTGGTGGCCTCAACAGCTCTTCCCGACCCCACCCCAGGGGACCCAGAACAGGAGGTGATGCTGACCACCAAGACGCCCAAGGCCACGGTGGGCGGCCTGAGCCCCTCCAAAGAGTACACCCTGCAGATCTTTGAGCTCACTGCCTCCGGGAACGTTCTGCTGGCGCGGAGGGGGTTCGTGAGTAAGTTCACTGCCCTGCACCCGCTTCCAGCCCCCTGGGGGCAGGGTGTGTGCAGCAGGTGGGCGGAGCTGAACCTGACGGTCCCTCTGGGCTGGGAGTCCCGGGCTTAGGTTCGCTTTCAGCTCCCCAAGCGGCCGCCCAGGAACCTGGCTTATCACTCCTGATACCCCCGCCTGTCTCCTAGGGGCCCGCAAGCACCAGGCGGCCCGAGCCTCTGCCCCCACCCCGGTGGGGTCCTGACAGTCCCTTGCATTTGTCCGCAGTCGAGGACTTGAAGAGCAGCCCCATGAGCGGGAGCAGCCGGCAGCCCCTGGGGACAGCTCTGGAGCCCACACCCTCCCCCGTGGGGAGCCCGGACCCTGAGCCCCAGGCCACTTTGGCTCCAAGCCAAGACCTGCCCACTCTCGGTGGGTCCACGTGGGGTGAGGGTGAGGGGCTGGGGGGCGGTGATAACCTAGCTTCTCACATTTTCTCTGCATGTGGCCGGAAACGTCTTCCTTGTACCTGAGTGTAAGGACACTCTACAGCTTTAACTGAAGCTTGTGGCCACTCTCTGGGGCTCGCTCAAACCCACCGGGGCCAGATCATCCCTGGGGGTGTTCTCAGGGCCCCGGAGCCTGGTCCCGTGCCTCCCCCAGCTGGAGTGGGGCAGGTGAGCGGTGACACCGCTGTGGCCTCCCCCAGGAGTGCCCAGCTAGGAGCCGTGCTCCCCCAGAGGCCCTGGGGGGACGACCCACCACAGGGAGGCCAAACCACACTGGGGCATCCACATCTGCAGGAGAGAGAGAAGTCGGGTCATGCGGCCAGGGCACCAGCTTCGAGGAGCTTCGAGGTCTTGCAGGGTGGGGCCACCTTGTGACCTGGATGTGCTTTTAAAAAAAAAAAAAATTATTTGTTCATTTTTAGACAGAGGAGAAGGGAAGGAGAGAGGGAAACATCCATGTGTGGTTTCCTCTAGTGTGCCCCCTACTGGGGACCCGGCCTGCACGCCGGACCTGTGTCCTGACTGGGACTTGAACCGGCAACCTTTGAGTCCGCAGGCCGGCTCGCAGTCCACTGAGCCTCACCATCCAGGGCAGGTGTGCAGTGTTCTGCACGAGGCCCTGCAGGCTGGGCTGTGCCTCCCCCATCAGGTGGAGGGTCCCACAGCCCCTGTCTTTTCAGGAGCCTCTGCATCTGGCCCTGACTCTGGGCCCCCCTAGGAGGCCCTGTCTCTGTGCTAAACTCAGGAAGCTGGGGCCCTGCAGTGGGGGGGTGGGGGGTGGCACAAGGCTTTGTCTCCAAAGAGCTCTTGGGCACTGAGGACAAGTCCCCAGTGCCCAGGTGAGGCCACGGCAGGCGAGTGGAGCTGTCCACGGCGCCAACCCACCGCCCCAGTCTGCGCCCCTGGGTGGCCTCTGCCCTGGGCCTGGGTGTCGACCGGCTGCGGGAGTCGGGGGGCCTCCCTAGACAACCACACCCGGAGGCCAGCCCGCCAGGCTACTGAGGGCAGAGGCGTGGCAGCACCTGGGTGGTGCGTTCGCCCTCTGGAGGGTTCCAGGGGCTGACCCCGTGGGCCAGGGTCCGCGGGGAATTTTCTGAGTCTAGTGAGCCCTGAGCACCTCTGGGGTCCCTGTCCCCCAAGACTCAGCCCTCACCTCACTTGGAGGCCAAGCCCTGTGGCCCCTCCCCCGACCCGAGGGGAGGCCATCCTGGGCGGGGGCGGGGGGGCCGCTTGGGATCCTGCAGCACCGGGCCTTGCCCACAAGTCACCTCCCTCCCTGTCCGCCCAGCCGGCCCCCAGTTCCGCTGCACGCCCCCCAGCCCTGTGGACATGATCTTCCTGGTGGACGGGTCCTGGAGCATCGGCCACAGTCACTTCCAGCAGGTCAAAGGCTTCCTGGCCAGTGTCATCGAGCCCTTTGAAATCGGGCCAGATAAAGTCCAAGTCGGTGGGTTCTGGCCCCAGCCTTGCCCTCCGCGGTGGTCCTCACCGTTTCTCCCCAGCCCCCAGCGGCCGGAGCAGAGCTTTCTGCTGACCGGTGTGGCCTGCAGCCGCCGGGCCAAGCCAGGCGGGGCCCTCCAAGGGCCGGTGGGGGGGGCCGCTGGCTCCTGGGGGGACGCGATGGCGAGTCCTGTGTGGAGAGTGGGGCCCGCATGAGCCACCGCACGCCCGGCGCCGCCTTTCCAGGCCTGACTCAGTACAGTGGAGACCCCCAGACCGAGTGGGACCTGAGCGCCTTCGGCACCAAGGGGGAGGTGTTGGCGGCTGTCCGAAACCTGCACTACAAGGGCGGGAACACGTTCACAGGTGCGCCCCGCCCCGCAGCCCCAACCCTGACACTGCCCGGGGAGTCAGCCCCCCACGCACACACGCCCCTCCCAGACTTGCAAACTTGCGTGGAAACCAAGCCCGGTGCCCGGACTGGCCGACCCCGGGCCCACCTTTGTGAACCGTGAATCACATGATCTCGTTTTGGCTGCAAGTGAGCTGTTCCTCCCAGAAGCCCTGGGGGGGCGCCAGCGGGCGCGGGCAGGGACGTGGGTGTGGCCTTGCTGGAAGCAGCACCCCGGGGGTATCTCCGTGGCAGTCTCTTCCCCCTTCCCTGCACCCAGGCCTCCCGGCTCCAGATGCCCGGCTGCCCCTGAGGACTGTGGGGTGCCTTTAGCGGGCAAGGAGGAGTCTCCCTGACCTGCAGACACCCCTGGCCTGGAGGGCCCAGGACGGATGGACGTGGTGGGCAGAGCATGAGGCCAAAGGCGGGAGCAGCAGCCGCAGTGGGGAGGGTGCCGGGCCGGGGTTGCGGGCCCCTGCACTGTGTTCCCACCTCCCCCAAGGCCTGGCCCTGACCCATGTGCTGGAGCAGAACCTGAAGCCTGGAGCGGGTGCCCGTCCAGAGGCGGCCAAGGTGGTCATTCTAGTGACGGACGGCAAGTCCCAGGACGACGCCCACGCCGCCGGCCGCGTCCTCAAGAGCCTGGACGTCGACGTCTTTGCTGTGGGTGAGCAACCCGGGCCCCGGGGTCCTCGCGTCCGTGGGCCCCTGCCGCCCATCTGCTCCCCCCAGGCTGGAGGTCTGGGGGCCTCTCCGAGCCTCCGCCCTGAGTCGGTGAAGCGGGAGGACCCGTCCCTGCTGCTGGAGCAGGTGACGGTGCCCAAGCCAGGACATGAGCTCCCGAGGGCACTGGGAGGGAGGCCGCAGAGCCGGCACGGGGGGGCGGAGGGGCGCAGGCCGGCGTGCTACGTTGTCTGTAAACGTCTCCCCACCCCACCTCCCCTCTGCGCCAGCCCCCGCTGTCGTCTTTCACGGGCCCTGCCAGACGGCCCCTTCCTGGGGCCTGTGGGGCCTTGGGTGCACGGCGGGGACGGCCCCCCGACCCACGGGGTGGCTGGGGCAAGGCCCAGTGGTTCACACCAGCTGTGAGGCTCGACAGCAGCTCTGGGCCCCGCCTCACACCCCGCGCCCCGTGGGCAGGCGTGAAGAACGCTGATGAGGCCGAGCTGAGGCTCCTGGCGTCCCAGCCGCTGGACGTCACTGTCCACAACGTGCAGGACTTCCCCCAGCTCGGCACCCTGGCTGGCCTGCTCAGCCGCCTCGTCTGCCAGAAGGTGCAGGGCCGGGGCCCGCGCCGGGGCCCAGGTGAGCAGGGGCTGGGGCCCGAGGGTGGGGCCGCCCACACTCGCAGCCTGGCCACTTTGGGCAGAAGGACGGGTTCGCGGCTTCCGTAAGGACCTCCGGAAACCCCTGCCGCCTGTTTCCATGGCTCCTTGGGCGGCCGCAGACGCCGCCTGTGCTTCCTCAAGCGGCCACCAGAGGGAGCAGAGGAGCCCGCCGCCCGCGGCCTGCTGGGGTCCTTGACGCTCCGCCTTGGCCTTTCCTCCCTCAGCTGACCCTGCCGCAGCCCCAGACCCCCGCTCCACTCCCACCAGCTTGGTCCTGACCCAGGTGACCTCCTCCAGCGTCCGCCTGTCCTGGACTCCAGCCCCACAGCCGCCACTCAAGTACCTGGTAGTGTGGCGGCCTTCCAGGGGCGGCGCCCCCCGGGAGGTGAGCCCCCCATGCTGCCGCATGCAGAGTCCGAGATGGAAAGTCACCGAGCGGAAAGGGCGTCGGCCGGGGGGGGGGGGGCCCTGACCAGGTCCGAGTCCTCAGGAAGCACTGGGTGCTCCTTGAGTGGGCTCAGCGGGGGTAGCGCCCACTCTGCTCCGGGAGCAGGGCCCGGGTTGGGGGTACAGGAAGCCAGGGCCGACCCCAGCCCCACCCGAGTTGGCGGCATCGCCCTGCCCTGCGCCCCTGTGCCCCACCCGGCCCACTCCATCCAGGCTCCGTTCCAGGTGGTGGTGGACGGGCCCAGCTCGTCCACGGACCTGCACAACCTGACCGCCGGCACAGAGTACCTGCTGTCTGTGTTCGCCGTCTCTGAGGCTGGGGTCGGCGAGGGCCTGCGGGGCCTGGTGACCACAGGTAGGGGGGCCGCGGGCAGTTATGGCTCTTTGTCTTAACCCGGGGTGGGGACACCACTCCCAGCATGCTGTTTGGCCGAGGTGAGTCAAGGGACTGCTCTGACCCTCTTCGTCTTCTGAATACCAGTGACGTCATTCACGTCACCGCCACACCTGAACTGGAACCCATTGCCATTCCTTCTCATTGGTTTCTGGAACCCCCACCCCCCACAGAGTAGCAACCCTGGGATGGCCTTGAGCCCTGTCACTCGGCAGTGACACAGGTCCCTTGACGGAGCATTCGCAGCGCACAGGCCGCTGGCTCTGAATGCGTTCACAGGGCCAGGCTCCCGCCGCCGCAGTCAAGTTCAGCACAGAAGCCCTGCTACACCCGCTAGTTCCCCCTGACCCCAAGCCCACAGCAGCCGCCTGGGGACCACGGCCCTCCCTCCCTAAGCAGAAAGCCGCAAGGCGGCCCTGTGTCCCCAGAGCTGTGGGCTGGGGGCGTGGCCCAGGGTGAACGGTGGGGACAGAGACTGAGAATCGGCTGCAGGGCCCCTGCCCTCTGGGGACTGCCCTCTGGCCTCCGGGCCCCTGGACCTGTGGTGTGACTGCTACCTGTGCTGTCCCCTCCTCCAGCACCTCTGCCTCCGCCCCAGGCGCTCACGCTGGCCTCAGTGACGCCCAGGACCGTCCGCCTCACCTGGCAGCCCTCGGCCGGGGCTACCCAGTACCTGGTGCGGTGCACGCCGGCCGCCCCCAAGGGCGAGGAGGAGGGCAGAGAGGTGCGCGGGGGAGGGCGGGGAGGCGGATGGGGCAGGAGGGTGGGAGCGAGGCGGGCCTGAGCCAGTGTGAGCGTCGTCCGTGCAGGTGCGGGTGGGGAGGCCGGAGGTGCTGCTGGGCAACCTGGAGCCAGGCACAGACTACGATATCTGGGTGCAGACCCTGCAAGGGACGCAGGCCAGCGAGGCTCGGGGCATCCGCGCCAGGACCCGTGAGTGCCCGCTGTCCCATCTGCCACCCACCGTGGCCAGAGTCACCTCTGGTTTCACCAAGCCTTCTACGGGGTCGGGTCCCCACCTGGTGGCCCCACCAGCCCCGGCCATCGCCCACATGCCCCCATTCACCCGGGGGTGGCAGCGGGTCCCTGAGGCCCTGCTGTGTCTGCAGCACCCCTGGCCGCCCCCAGACATCTGAGCTTCTCGGACGTGACCCACGACTCAGCCCGCGTGTCCTGGGAGGGCCCCCCAAGGCCCGTGCGCCTGTTCAGGGTCAGCTACGCGTCCAGCGAAGGCAGCCCCTCGGGACAGGTGAGGGCAGACCGCGGTGCTGTGGGGCCTCCAGGGGGCCTGGCGTCCAAGGTGCTGACGTGTCCTCGGGGGCCCGGTGCCCCCCGCCGCCCCCGCCCTGCATTCACTGCCTGCTACGCGGGGCACACGGAGCCATCCCCCCCTTACGTCCTCAGCCTGGCAGGCCTGGGGGTATGTGTGTGAAGCAAAGAGCCCTAAAGGTGACCCCGAATGACAGCCCTGACGAGGCTGGTGACGTGGGACGCTGAGCAGCTGAAAATGCAGCTGCTGGCCTATCTGGGGGTGTGGGTGAGGCCCCAGGAGCCCCTGTCCCCGTGTGGGGGACCGTACCCCCTTTCCCCACTCTGGGGGGCCGAGGGGCTGTCCTGGGCTGCAGCTCCAGGCCCTGGCCACGTCCCCACCCTCCTTGCAGATAGAGGCCCCTGGGAATGCCACCTCAGTCACCCTGAGCCCCCTCTCCTCTTCCACCACCTACGCCATTCGCGTCGCCTGCCTCTACCCTGGGGGCAGCTCCTATACAATGACCGGACGCCTGACCACGCGTGAGTGGGCAGTGGTCGGGGTGGTGCCCCGGGCTGGGCTGAGACCCTCGGCCCCCGTGGGTGGTTCAGGCCCACGCATGTGCCGAGGTGCCTGCTCGGCGCAGCCCTGGCCAGGTGGGACGGGCACCTGTACAGGGGGTGTGGGGCGCAGGGCCCTCGAGGGCATGGCTTGGGGGACCCGGCGTCGGGCAGAGTTGGGGGCTAGGGCACCTCCAGGAAGCGGGCCCCGGGCTCGGTCTATAGCCCGGTCCCGGGAAGAGGGGAGTGTGGGGACAGCCCCGTGTGGAGACCGCGGTCCCCTCTTTCCCCAGGGCCAGGGGCGCCCCAGATACCTCCTGACCAGGCACTCGAGCCCTTTGGAGGGGTCACCCAAGGGACTTGTCTGGGCTCTGGTGCCCCAGCGTCAGCCTCCCTCTCGTCTTCCAGGGAAAGTGCCCAGCCCAAGCCGGCTGTCAGTGACCGAGCTGCCTGGGGACGAGGTCCGGCTGACGTGGGCGGCGGCGGCAGCGTCTGGTGTTCTTGTCTATCAGATCAAATGGACGCCCCTGGGAGACGGGAAGGCCCACGAGGTGCGGGGGGTGTAGAGTCCCTCCCCACACCCAGCTCCCGGCGGCTCACACCCCAGTGTGGCACCTCAGGGACCTGCCCGCCCCGCCCTTGGCCTATGAGCCGGGCCCCGGTGCGAGGCCACCACTAGCAGGGTGGACACGGTCCCTCCCTTCCACAGATCTCCGTCCCCGGGAACCTGGGTGCGGCCGTCCTGCCCGGCCTGGGGAGGCGCTCGGAGCACGAGATCACCATCCTGGCCTACTACCGGGACGGGGCCCGCAGCGACCCCGTGTCCCTCCGCTACACCCCCCGTAGGTGCCCCTCAGCCTTGCAGGGCAGTGACGGCCCAGGAGCCCCAGGTGCAGCCCACTCCTTGCGCCCTGGACCGCTGCCAGACAGCGCCCCGAGTCCCTGACCCTCGGCCTGGTTGCTGGGGTTCAAGGGCCCCCCTGAGCCCTTGGTGCAGGCGCTCCTGCGGTGGCCGAGGGTCCGAGTCACCTGAAGTGACACAGTGTGCGCCGGGTCTCGGGGCTGAGCTGGTGGCCCCGTCTGACCTGAGGTCACAGGCAGCAGAGGATTGTGGGGGCCGTGGGGGTGGGCGGGTTAGGGTTAGGGTCGGGGCAGGAGGGGGTGTGGGTGGGGGCGTGGCTGGGCGTGGCTTTGGCTTCAGACCCTGCTCTCGCTGAGCCCCAGCACCCCCTCAGTCAGCCGGAGCCCACCCTCCAACCTGGCCTTGGCGTCTGAGTCGCCGAACAGCCTACGGGTCAGCTGGACACCCCCGCCAGGCCACGTCCTCCACTACCGGCTTGCCTACGCGCTGGCCTCGGGCTCCGGACCAGAGAAATCGGTGGGTCTTGGTGGAGCTGGGGCCCATTGCCCCTTGTGGGCTCCGGGGTCCTGGTGGCAGGGCGGGGAGACATGGCCCGCCCGTCTGCTGGGCTCGTCCGTGTGGGACATGGCCAGAGAGAAGCTGAGGTGCTCGGGCACACAGCTCAGGCTGCGGTGTCCCCCCCAGGTCTCCGTCCCGGGATCCAAGAGCCACGCAACGCTCCCCGGCCTGGTGGCCGCCACCAAGTACAGGGTGCTGGTCTCCGCGGTGTATGGGGCGGGGGAGAGTGCGGCCGTGTCCGCCACGGGACGGACGGGTGAGTGGGCACAAGAACCCGGACCCCTGGCAGCCCCAGACACCTAGGACCTGTGGGGCCTCTCAACCGCAGCTGCTAGCAGGTCACAGGGCATGTCACCCCCTGAACACCCAGGCATCTCCCTGACCCGGCCATTCGGGGCGCTGGCACCCTGTCCTTGGGTGTCTGGGGGACAGAGCCCAGACCCCTCAGATGGCAGGACCCCATCCCTGTCCCTCCCCCGTCCGTGAGGCACCGGGACCACAGGCCTGAGGACCCTGGAGAGGGCAGGGCAGCGCTGCTGCTCCAGCTGTCTCCAGACCGCAGGGCAGGGCCGCTGCCCACTGACCCTGACTCCCTGTCGCCCCTCAGCAGCCTGCCCGGCCCTCCACCCGGATGGCTCCCTCACAGGTGGGTCTTCCCCAGGAATGGTCCCCTCCCTCCCTCCCCGACACTTCTCCTCCTCTCGGGGCCTCCGGGGGGCAGTGGCCAGGGGTGCTGGCGGGCATCCAGGCAACCTCACCCTTTCAACAGGAGAGCCCCTTGAGGGTGGCTGGCGCCTTTATCCTCCACTCACAGCCCATGTTACCGAGCCTTGTGCAGGGCCGCTGTCTAGGGTCATGGCTGTGACGGGTGCAGCAGAGGTCACGCTGGGACCCTGGGTCCTGTGCGGCCCCGTCGGCCCCTGCTGACCAAGCTCTGGGCTGGCAGAGGGCCCCTGGAGTCACTCGACGAGCCTGAGACCCCCCCCACAGAGGGCTGACGTGTGGGGTGGTGCTCTCTGGGTGCAGGGAGGGTCGCCTGTCCCGTCCTGCTGGCCAGGCCTCCGTGGGGTGTCCCGAGGCTGAGCAGTGAGGCTGCTGAAACCGGACGCAGGGCCGGGCCCCGTGGCTGGGCGGTGGGACCAGGCCAGGCCGCCCATGCCCGCCTGCCCCCACCCCAGGCTGTGAGCACCCGCGAGACGGGATTCACGCACACGTCACATCGTCAACGTTGACGGTGCTCTGACCGAGCAGGTCCGGTGGGTGGGGGGACCCGCTGCCAGGCACCCGTGACTCTGCCCGGCTAGGGGTCAGACGGAGCCGCGGGGAGGCTGAGACTGTGAACCGCGGAAGGGGCGGGGAGGTGCTTCATGGGCGTCCTTCCCCAGGTCAGGAAGGGGAGGGGAAGGGGCCACTTGGGGTCAGAGTGGGGCCATCTGGACAGACCCCTGAGCTCCCAAATGCCACCCCCCTGGGGGCCCCAGGTCCCCCCTCTGTGCCTCTTTGTTCCCACCCTGTCCCTGTCTCTGTGTGCCCCGTGTCTGCGCTAAGCTCCAGGCCTGCCCCGCACGGCACCCGTGCTTCTTCCTCCGCCTCCTGCCCGTCCCACCCGCTCACCTCCCACCCTGTGTGTCCTGGGCCTCCCCCGCTGGGGCCCCCAGGCTTCGACCTGATGGCGGCCTTTGGGCTGGTGGAGAAGGAGTACGCGTCCATCCGCGGTGTCGCCATGGAGCCCTCGGCGTTCGGCCCCGCCAGGATCTTCACGCTCTTCAGGGACGCTCAGCTGACCCGCCGGGCCAGGTGGGCAGCCGGGGGAGGCGCTGTGGCCCAGGGTGTGGCAGTGATGGGGTGGCCTTCCGGCCCCAGGGGTGGAGGGCTGCGCCTGGCCCTCTGGTCACCTCCGGTTGACTCTGCAACAGCCCCAGGAGGGGGCTCTGTCCCTGAGACCCTGCGTTACATGTGGGGAAACCGAGGCAGGAGAGCCCCAGGTCCCGTGGACCCCGTTCCGCTCCAGGCCCCCCCCTCAGGCCCGCAGTGTCCCCGCCCTGTCCCTGTGCCCCCACAGCGACATCCACCCGGGCCCCCTCCCGCCGGAGCACACGGTCGTCTTCCTGCTGCGCCTCCTCCCTGAGACGCCCCGCGAGGCCTTCACGCTGTGGCAGATGACGGCTGAGGACTTCCAGCCGGTCCTGGGGGTCCTGCTGGATGGTCAGTCCGGGGTGGGCAGGCAGCGGGCCCGGGGTGCCCTCGAGCCTCGGCAGCTGTGGGTCCTGAGTGGCCCCCTACCAGACCGGTCCCACCCCAGACAGTCGGGGCCTCACGCACTCCTCACCCCGCTCCCGCAGCTGGCAGGAAGTCCCTGACCTACTTCAGCCACGACCCGAGGGCAGCCTTGCAGGAGGTGACCTTTGACCTGCCCGAAGTGAGGAGGATCTTCTTTGGGAGCTTCCATAAGGTACTGGAAGGTTCTGGAAGGACCAAAGCCAACAACTCTCTCGCCTAAGGCTCTCCACATCCCCCAAGTTCTGGAATATGTCTGTCTGAATTTGGGTTGAAGAGCATCCCAACCTTTCTCTGCACTCCCACGTGTCCCAGGAGGGGCCCACGTGGGCGCATCTGGGCCGTTTTGCAGAGGGGAAACCGAGGCCCAGTGAGGGAGTGGGGTCCCAGAGGTTTACCCCCCAACCTGACCCTGGCTGGGGGAACCTCTGCTGTGCCGCCAGGTGCACGTGGCCGTGGGCCGCTCCAAGGTGCGGCTCTATGTGGACTGCAGGAAGGTAGCCGAGAGGCCCGTCGGGGAGGCGGGCAGCCCTCCCGCCTCCGGCTTCGTCACGCTGGGGAGGCTAGCCAGGGCCCGGGGCCCCCGCAGCAGTGCAGCCACGGTGAGCCTCGGCTTCCTCTTGCCTGGGACCCCTGCCTCTGGGAGCCACACCCAGCTGACCGCCTCCTGCCCTGGTCGCAGCTCCAGCTCCAGACACTGTGGATCGTGTGCGGTGACACCTGGGCGGAGGGGGACAGGTGCTGCGAGCTCCCTGCGTCGGTAGGTGGGTGCGTGCCCACCACGGGCCACAGAGTCGGGGGGTAGACGGGCCATCTGTGTCATCACGGTGCTGGGAGAGATCCCGGTAGGCTTCCTGAAGGAGGCGGCCTCTGGGGAGTGTCTTGGAGGCCGCTGGGGACATGGCCGGTCAGAGCTGGCGGGGAAGGCCCCAGCGGCAGGGTGGTCACCGCTGAGCACATGGGTCCACGGCCCCTTCCTGGGAGTCCCCCGTGCGCCCACACTGGGCTTAGCTGTGCTGGGTGCCTGCCTGGCAGCGAGAGAGGGGGTCCTGCTTTGGGGCCCATGCTGGGCAACCTGGGCTCACCCCCCAGCATCCGGCCCCCAGCCCTGTCGCCGGCCTCCCAGGTGTGGGTTTGAAGGTTCCCCGAGATCTAGGGTCCGGTGAGACCTTGGGAGGATCCATCTAACGACGGGTCTCTTTCCTTCCAGAAGGATGGCGAGGCCTGCCCTGCCTCCCCTTCTCCCTGTACCTGTTCCTCAGAGACCCCCGGGCCC
Organism: Mormoops blainvillei; assembly: GCA_004026545.1. Classification (NCBI taxonomy): domain Eukaryota; kingdom Metazoa; phylum Chordata; class Mammalia; order Chiroptera; family Mormoopidae; genus Mormoops; species Mormoops blainvillei. Next base: position 373,029 of record PVJD01000632.1, on the reverse strand, counting down.
CCAGGGCCCCAGGGACCTCCGGTGAGCCCAGCAGCCCCTCCCTGGCAACATCTCGCTGCCACAGGCAGTGGAGGGAGGTGGGAGCTGGGCGTCAGCGGCCGTCCGCAGGCCTGCCGTCCACATGGGGCCCACGTCCTGCGTCTCCTTACTGTCTTGTCCACCCCCAGCCCGTGGGACCCCTGCTGACCCCCTCTCCCAAGCCAGCCCCCGCCTCTGGCACGGAGCCCAGCACATCTCACCTGGCCCAGCTGAGGTGGGGGCCCAGGACCACCCTGCCTGCAGCAGGGCTGTACCCTGACCGTGGGCAGGCCCGGCCCCTCTGCCACCCTCCGGGGAGGCTCCAGGGCCCAGCCCCGTGGGAACGTGCGTCTGGGAGCCTCGCCCTGGGCTGGCGTGTGCACAGAGCTCACCAGCGCAGGGCCACCCGCTCTGCGTGCAGGGCAGCCAGCGGCCGTGGCAGGGGCGGGGAGGGCCCGGGATGCCCTTGTCTTCACCCGACAGCGGCGGCAGGGACTGGGGTCCAGGGCCTCGCTCCCCGTGGGCCGTGCTGTGCTCAGCCCTGCCCGTGTACCCTCAGGGCCTCCCGGGCAGGAGCGGATCTCCAGGGCAGCAGGGCCTCCCGGGGCCCAGGGTAAGTCATGGGGGATCCTGGGGGTCCTGGGTCCTAGCTTCCTGGGGGGTGGACCCCCAACACAGGAGGGGGCGCCTCCACGGGAGGGACCAGTTCCCCATCGTGCGCCCGCGATGCTGTCATCGACTGGCCCTGGCCCAGGGACGGGCGCAGACGCGCCCTGGCCGTTTTTTCGCGTCCCTCCCAAGCGGCCATGGCACCTTGGGAACTTGCTGGGGCTCTCCCGCTGGGCTCGTGTCCTAGGGTCCCTCTCCCCAGGCCGCTTTTCTTACCCTCGGAGTCTCCGTGCTTCGTGGAAACGAGCTGCTTCCCTGCGGTTCGCTTTTAGTCTTTTCCCCCTCACGTTCAGGAGGGAGAGTCTGGTTTTTCTCTGCGGGGCTTGGGGGTCGGTAGGCTCCTTCCTGTTTAAGTCAGAATGACTGAAGGGTGTCTCCTCTGCAGTCCCCGTCTAAACGGCGTCGCTGCCGCTGTGTCCCTTGGAGGCCTGGTGTCCGGGGCCTCCTTGCTCACCAGCCCGGGGGACCCGGAGCGGCGACCTCAGGCCCAGGTCCTGGCTCTGGGGGGTCGCGGCAGGACCCCTCCCATGGGCGGCCGTGGGCACAAAGCCACTCTGTGCTCTCGGGTCTGGGCGCCACAGGCCGACCCGAGGGCTGGGCGTGCTGCTGGGGACGCAACTGAAACAGGGGCTACCTGGGCTTCGGCCTGCTCAGCCCCCCTTGCCTGTGTCTCCAGGGAGAGCCCGGGCCACCAGGACAGACCGGACCCGAGGGTCCTGGAGGTCAGCAGGGGTCGCCGGGGACCCAGGGCCGAACTGTCCAGGGACCCGTGGTAGGTGCTGCCTCCTTTCCTGTCCTCCCCACTGCCCCCTCCCCACCCCACTGCTGCTCAGTCTGTATTCTCCCTCCAGGGTCCGCCAGGGGTCAAAGGAGAGAAGGGGGACCATGGATCCCCGGGTCTGCAGGTAGTGGCGGGAGGGGGACAGCGCCACCTCCTCTGGGCCGGACCTGGCCCCCACCTGGCCAGCACCTCTGTTCTCTTCCAGGGTTACCCCGGCCACCAGGGTGCCCCCGGGAAGGTTGGCCTCCAGGGTCCGAAGGTGGGAGAGAAGCCGGCTGGGGAGGGCTGGGAGAGAGAGGCTGTGGGGCGGGGTTCCCCTCTGTCCCCACTCCATTCCCACCCCTTCTGCTCCCGTCTGTGGCCTGGCGGGGGGAGGGGAGTGGCAGCCCGCACAAGTCGGGGGGCAGGCTCAGAACCAGGCCGGGGCTCAGCGGCTCTCAGAGCAAGGCACAGGCGTGCGCCCCTGTGCGGGCCACGGCGGGAGGGGCGTGCAGGGGTCCGACCCCCCACCCTTCCTTTGCCCGCAGGGAATGAGAGGCCTGGAGGGCACCGCTGGCCTACCCGGACCCCCTGGACCCAGGGTAGATACTGCCTCCCCGAGAGCCCCCAACCCTGCCCCACCCCCGAGGCTCTTCAGGGCTGAACTGAGCAGGGTCACCCCCGTGAGGTGGCCTGGGAGGCCCCACTCCCCTGGGTGGGCCCCTTCCTGGGCGCCGGGGCCCTGCAGCGACCTCCTGGCAGGCAGCACCCCTCCCGGGCTGCTCACTGTGGGGCTCCAGTCAGGCCTGCACCCCAACTCCACCAGCCAGGGCAGAGCCGGGGCTCTCTGCCTGCTGGAGGGGGCACCGCCGTCATTGGGAAGTGCCTTCCCTCCCGAGCCCAGCCGTTCCTGGGGCCTATGCTGAGCCCCGTGCCCAGGAGCCGCTCTGAGCGGGGTGCCGCGGGGTGGGCGTGAGGCGCAGCCTGCCGGGGGAACGGGCCTATGGGGGCCAGGGACGGACCTGGGGCCCGGCCTTGGTCCAGGGCAATGGGGACTTGAAGGAGCAGGCAGGGCTGGAGGGGGGGCAGGCTCACCGGGGGCTGCAGTCCAGCGGGGTCCCAGCCCGTGCGTCTCCGCAGGGATTCCAGGGCATGGCGGGGGCCCGGGGGGCCAGCGGGGAGCGAGGACCCCCAGGGGCCGTGGGGCCCACGGTAAGTCCTCTCTCCGCCTGACAGCCCAGCAGATGGCGGTGGGAGGAGACACATGCGTACGCGCCCTGTCACCGATGCTCATGGGGCCGGTGGCCAGCGGCCAGCACGCTTGTAGTGAGGCCTGTGCACACAGCTGGGGTTGGGGCTCATCTGCATCAGGGAGAGTGGGGGGCTGCCCCTGCCGGGCCAGACGCAGACAGGTGGGGGCCGGTGATGGGGCTGTGGGCTCCAGGAGGCACGGGGCGGTGGGGATGGCGGGGGGACAGGGTTCCAGCAGGTTCCTGGGAGCAGGGCAGGTGAAGGCAGGTGGGGCTGGGGATGCGTGTCCAGGCCTGGCTGGCTCAGGCCTGGGGAGGGCCTGTCCTGCTTGGGGTGTCCCAGCGGCAGGGACCATCCCCATCCGAGAGGCAGGTCCTTGGCCCACGGGGTCCTCTTGGGTCTGACCCTCCAGGGATCAGAGATTGCGCCCACCCGTGGGGCCCGGGTGTCTGGTCTCTCTCCAGACAGAACGCAGGCTGCGCGGTGGTCAGGGCCGCCGCAGTCAGGAGGGTGAGGGGAGCGTCCAGTTCAGGGCCCTTGCTGCCACGGGCTCACCCCTCTCTCCTTGTCCTCTGGCCCAGGGGCTGCCGGGGCCCAAGGGGGAGCGAGGAGAGAAGGTGAGTGTGTCGGGGGGGCGGGGGCGGGGCGGGGGCCGTGGCGGGCCCCTCGGGGCTGCCTGGCCGTGGCGCTGTGCCTGTCACATCCCTCACAGGGGGAGCCCCAGTCCTTGGCCACCGTCTACCAACTCGCAAGCCAGGCCTGCGCGTCCGCCATCCAGAGTGAGTGGCCTGGTCTCCTCGTGAGCCGCCAATGGCCCCCACCCCTCACTGTCCCCACACGGCCAGGCAGGACTGAAGTCCCGCACCCAATCCACGCAGACCCCGCCTTGCCTGGCCATTCTCCTCATCGTGCCCCATGGAGCCCTGGGGAGGCGAGCGGTCTCCCCGCACCCGCACCCTGCTGACTTGCACCCCTCCACCCCAGCGCACGTGCTGAAGTTCGACTCCTTCCTCCACGAGAGCAGCAGGCCCCCCGTGCCCATCTTGGAGGCCCCCGGGCCCCAGATCACACACAGTGCGATCCGCCTCCCTGGAGAAGGGGGGCGTGGGGGCTCCCACCTTGAGGACAGAGGTACTGGCCCCACTGGGGGAAATCTGGGGGGACCACATGCCCACCCTGCCCTGGGGCTGTGGTCTCTTTGTGGCCGGATGGGGAGACAGGGCCCCTTAGAGATTGGTCCCACAAAACTGGGGGCTTCCTGTCTTCCCAGTGTCCTCAAAGCAGCCCTCCCCAACCCTCCAGGAAGCCTGAGCTCAGGGCCACTGCCGGCCTCCCATCCCCTCTCCGGTCTCTTCACCCCCTCCTCCCACCGCCTCGCCTCGGACGCACAGGAAACCCCATCTAGTGACCTTGTCGCGTGTCCGTCCCTCTGGCTGGGGCGAGGCTGACGAAGGGAGACAGAGACAGGAGACCGGGGGCAGGGGATGCAGTGCACTGTGCGGGGGGGGCCCTGCCGGGGGGAACCCCCTGCCGGCCACAGCCCAGAGCCAGACGCTGCCCTTGGGACCAACCGGCCAAGGCTGCGGGCGCTGTCACCACCCCGAGCCTCCCCCACCCGACCCCGCCTCACCCTAAACTTCAGCCACGCAGCCCCCGGCCAGTGCCCGTTTGGGGCCGAGGGAGCCCCACCCCGAGCTCTCGGCCTCAGCCCCTCAGCCCGCGGAGCAGCCGCTGCTGCCCTGGGCCCCAGCACAGCCCTTCCCTCAGGTGGGCCCAGAGCCCTCGCTCAGACTGGCAGCCACCAGCCGCGGGGCAGTGGGGCTCCCGGACGCCCGGGAGGAGCAGGTGAGCCCGGCCTGGGTGCAGGAGGCAGCAGAGCTTGTGGGGGGGCCCGGGGGAGCCCAGCAGTGGGTGCGGGGAGCCTCCCTAGCTGGAGCCCGGGGAGGCCCTGGCCAGGGGTCAGCATACAGGGAGGGTGGGGCAGGGGGGACGCTGGGCCAGGCGGACGTGGGTGGAGGCTCACAGCGTCTCCGCTCTGCTCACGCCCAGCTGGACGCACCAGGCAGTGGGGGCTGGGCGGGCAGGTCGGTGACTGCTGTCCACCGTGTCCCCAGACCCGCCCATCTTCTCTCTGGCCAGGACAATCCCCGTGCTGCCTCGAGTGACCGGCGCCCCCCCCCCCACTGGAGTCCCAGGCACCACGTTGGTCGGTGTGGGAGGGGCCCAGAGAGTCTGGGGAGCCGCGGAGGTCACAGGGTCGGGCAGAGAGGACAGGCTGGAGCCCCCCTTTGTACTGTCCCCACAGTCCCATAAACCCGAGCTCGGCAAAGGTGGCGGCTGCTCATTGCGGGAGGGGTGCGGGCGTCCCCGGCAGGTCTGTGAGGGTTCCCCACGTGTCTCACAGAGGAGCCACCCTGAGGACCCGCTAATCCCACAGTCTCCCCGTTGTCTTGGGACTCAACCCCCTCTGTCAAGGTCGCTGAAGCCCCAGCTCCAGCCCCCAAGAGCTCAGTGTCCCCCAGGTTGGGGCCCGCAGCCTAAACCGCACACCGAACCACCCGGGTGGGGTGGGCTTTGAGAATGGTGCCCAGACCACCCACTGAAGCTGGAGGCTGGGCGGTCCCATGTCCCCACCCCAGCACCTTCCCCGGCCATCCCAGGAAACCTCGCCCTCTGTCGGCCCCTCCAGCTGGTTCAAGTAGTTTTCTAAACACCAGGAAGAATGGGGGGCCAGCGGGGGGCGGCGCAGAAAGCCAAAGCCAAGAAGGGCCTCCGTGGAGACCAGGGAGCAGAGGCAGGAACGAAGGAGGGCGGGCGCGCGGGCGGAGGCTCTGTGGGGGGCACACCCTGAGCGGCCTGAGGCTGGGCCCGACCGGGCAGGACCCGGGCTCAGGAAGGCCGAGCACCGAGCTGGGAAGCGGGGTCAGCACTGGGCCTTGGACGGCACTGCAGGCGGGTCTGGGTTCTGTCCTAAGGGTGACTGGAAGCCCGGGGCTTCTGAGTGGGGAACTGATGTGACCACTTGAAGATGAGACTGGGGGAGCCAGGCGGGTGGGACCTCACCCGTTGTCCACTGGGGTGGAGGTGGCTGAGCCGCTGGGAGGGGCGGCGGGGACCCTGGGAACAGGCCCTGGGCTGGAGGGTAGGTTCTTGGTGTGGACAGTGGCCAGGTGGTGAAGGGGAGTGGGCCGGTGGGTTGGTGAGTCTGGGTTTCCCGGGGGCGGAAGTGTGGGCACCGCCACCCTGGAGGTGAGTGGAAGCCTCGGGTGGGCTTCCTGGGGGCAAAGGTGGCCTGATGTGTCCAAAGACCAAGTCCCAGGCTCCTCGCAGGGGCCGGAGGGGAGAGCTGTGGGCACTGCCCACGGTAGGCGGGGCACAGACCACCTGCCAGGACGAAGCCAGCGAGGGTGAGGCGGGAAGACGGCAGAGCCCGTGAGATGTCTGGTCGAGGAGGCCGGCAAAGGGGGAGGCTGACAAGGGGGCGCCTCTGTGTCTCCACGGGAAGGAGGCCGGGAAGGACACATGCTGCCACTGGCCCTTGACCATTGGACCCGTGCTGTGGGCTGGCTGCACACGTCCACGCACACACCTGTGCACACATATTCACACACTGCCATGCACACAGCACTCTTATCATGTTTGGGAGACAAAGTCACCGGGGAAACTTGACACCTGGGAGCAGAGCTGTGCAGGGCGAGTGGGGAGAGGGGGCGGCGTTCTCGTGGCCAGTTAACCGAAAACCACGGTGTCTGCAAGGATGGAGGGGTGGCATTAGCGACGGGGGGCACAGGGGAAAGCCAACTGGAAACACAGTGCAGAAAACTCCCTGGGAGAGCCCTGGCTGGTGTGGCTCAGTGGACTGCGCGCCGGCCTGTGAGCCAAAGGGTCACCTGTTCGATTCCCAGTCGGGGCCCAGGCCCGGGTTTGTGGGCCGGGTCCCCAGTAGGGGGCGCGTGAGAGGCAACCAACTGATGTTTCTCTCACATACGGATGTTTCTCTCCCTCTTTTCCTCTCTCTCTCTGAAAATCAATAAATAAAGTCTTTTTAAAAAGAGCCCTGGCTGGTGTGGCTCAGTGGACTGAGTGCCGGCCTGCAAGACAAAGGGTCGCCTGTTCGATTCCCAGTCGGGGCCCAGGCCTGGGCTGTGGGCCAGGTCCCCAGGAGGGGTCGTGCGAGAGGCAACGACACATGGATGTTTCTCTTCTTCTCTTTCTCCCTCCCTTCGTCCCCTCTCTCTAAAAATAAATTAAAGCCTTTAAAAAAATACGTCAGGAGGAAGGAATTCTCAGGACCGGCTGAGGAAGCACCGGCGTGGCCCCAAACGGAGAAGTAACATCAGGGAGGGGCCGCCCCAGGCCAAGGGGGTGCACCTGCGGCGTCACGCCACGGGCGCCACGGGTGCCACTGGGCAGGGAAGTGAGCAAACGGGGTGAGAATGTTGAAAGAAGTGGGTTTTTAAGTTCTGAGAATTAGAGGCAGTTTGTGATCTGAGATCGAAAGGCTCACAGCGTCAAACAGGGTTACTTTTTAAATTTTTTTAAATGTATTTATTTTTAGAGAGGGGGGAGGGAGAAAGAGGAAGAGAAACATCCATGTGTGGTTGCCTCTCGCGTGCCCCCTACTGGGGGCCCGGCCCACAACCCAGGCCTGTGCCCTGAACTGGCGACCGTTGGGTTTGCAGGCTCAGTGCCCTGAGCCCCACCGGCCAGGACTGCGTTTTCAAATGTGGAATCAGTCGCACAAAGTGTAAGGAGCCCTTCCAGGGCAGCGGCTGGGAGGACAAAGACCTCCACGCCTTGAAGAAAAGGGTCCTCGGACTTGACATCCCGTAAAAGGATGAAACGAGTGGCACCAGACAGACCCTCTGTGGGAACCGAGGCCCGTCCTGCAGAAAGGACGGGTCGGGTGCTGGGCCCAACGCGCAGAAGTGTAACCCAGCACAGGTGGCCGTTGGCCGAGCCGCCGAGGCCCCCCCAGACCGTCCTGACAGCAGCAACCTGAAGATCTAGATTGTTCTGCCGGGGCGCGCGGGAGGGCAGGACTCCCAAGCGTCAGGGCGCTGGATCTGCTCGTTCTGTTAGGGGTGGGAGGCCGTGGGACAGGGGGACCCGTCTTCATATCCAGGAGGCGGCCCCTGCCGCCGCTTCTGACGGAAGACACGACACGGCTTCCTGCCTCCGGCCGGGAGGGAGAGACCAACGGGTGACAAAAACTGTGAGAAACCCGGGGACACGCGGAGGCTCCCGGTTTTTAGGCATTTTTATGGGGGAAGGGACAGTGTTTTCAACAAATGGTGCAAAACAGCTACAGGCCTGAATCAGGAGTATCGATGCCCCGCCTTCATCTGCACCAGGCACGAAACTTAATTCCAAAAATGTGACAACCCTGAAGATACGCGGGTGCCGCAAACCTTCCGGAAGGAAGCGTTTTGGGGGATATTCACGAGCTGGGGACGGGCGGGGGTCTCTTGAACGGGAATCCGTGGGGCGACGCCCACAGAAAGAACAAGACTGCCCCTCATCAGAATGCAAAGCGTTTCTTCAAAAGATACGACTAAACAATGAAACGTGGTCACAGACGGGGGAAGAGCTCCCCCGTCACAGGACAGACGGAGGCCTTGGACCCAGGACATACGGGCAACTCTGATGACTCATTAAAAGATGAGACAAAAAAATAACGAGCAAACCATCCCAGCCAGCACAGCTGGCAGGTGCTTCGGGGGAGCTGGACAGGGACCTCGCGACCCCACACAGCTGTGCATCTGGGAGTGCTCTGTGTCCCATCGAAGGTGACACAGGGACGCCGCGAGGGGGCCAGCACCATTGAGAGAGGAATCTATTGCTTGATTTCCTGAGAGAAGGGCGTGAGCCATGCCGGGCAGGATGGGGGTTGGGGGGGGGCCAGGCAGGGCTGCGCGCACAGCTCAGGAGTGACTAGTGAGGGTGATTCCAGCAGGCCTTGGGACACCGGGCTGTCCCTCCTCGCCTGGCCCTGGGTGACGGGGCAGCAAATGCTGGCCTGGTACATGAGCGTGAGACGAGGTGGAAGTGGGGGTGCGGTCCTGCGGGGGCCGTCCGTCTGCCCACGAAGACCAGCCGTCCACCCCGCTGGGGGTCGCAGTGTCTCCCTGGGTCTGTAAGGTCCCCAAGATGTCAAAACAAAACTAAAATCATGACTAATCCACAGAAATGAGGACACACACCCACGAAGACCTCGCCACGCATTCACAGCCACGGGAGACAAAGTTCACTCACGGGGACAGAGAAACAGCCGCGTTGCAGTTTATTCAGACAAGGAACGCGGCTCACAGTTAATGACAGGGCCGCTCACGGACGGGGAGACACGGGGATGACCTAACCCCTGTGGGTGTGGTGGTGGTGGAGGGTCTCCCTCCCCAAGTTCAGGAACGGTTGACACCCGCTCTGAAGAAGCCGGAGCCGTGGCAGTGGGGCACGGAGGGGCCTGCCTGGGAGTCCGGGGCCGCGGGGTCCCGTGTGTGGAGTAGCGTCCTGGGTCCTCGGTGTCAAATTTAGTACAACTCACTCATCTGAGGGCTTCAGATCATGTGTGTTGTCATATGTAAAATTTACATCCAAGGGCCCCCTTCCCCCCGGAGTCAAATGGCGCCCAGGCGCCCTCTGCTGTGGTGGGAACATGGGCACTTTGCTGTTTTTGTGGATTCCCTGACTTTCTTTTCCGCCCCAGCAGCCACGTGGGGGGCCTCCCTCCTGGCCCAGAAAAGCACATCTGTGGCCGGGCCCGGCGCCAGGGCCGCTCCTGGAGGACGCCGGCACATCTGGCGGCCGAATCCGCTTACGTGAGGAGGATCGAGGGGCTTACATCTGAAATCTGTGTCCCCGGTCCCCCTCCCGGGGACCTGCTGTCCCCGCTGCTCAGTCCCCCTTGTCTGGCGCGCACTGCCCCAGCAGCAGGCGCAGAGCGGAGCTGGGCAGACGGGGTCCCACGTGGCCAGGGGCCGGGGAGGAAGGCACAGCCAGGACCCTGGGGTCTCTGCCTGCCACTCCCGGTAGGGGGACCCCTGGGCCCAAGTCACGGTGCCCTGGTGAGGGGTGTAGCCCCCCGTCTCCTGCGCAGGTGTCGCTGTCTGGCTGAGGCCTGAAAACGTGACCCCTGCAGCTTCACCAGGTGCTTGGTGTGCTCAGCTCCGAACTTCGAACGTTGGCAAATCATTCCCTCAGTTCCCCCAAGCACCTTGCGACACCGGGGACACGGGCCGCCCTGACGCCCGGGGTCCACAGAGGGCGCTTTGACCACAGACAGCAGGAACAGACCCCTCCTTCGGCCCGCTGCCTCTTTCCCCCACCCAGTGTCACTCCCGGGAGGGGACACGTTGTCCTTGACCGAAGGTTCCAAAGCAAAGGAGGCAGGCAGCACGCGCCCACCCCTCCACCGCCCCGGGCAGTGTTTTCCAGGGTCAGCTGTCCTGCTGCCCAGTGCTCTACTTTGGGGCAGGGCGACTAGGCCCCCAGCGGGTGAGGGGGGAGGCCTGTTGGGGGGTCCCCTCCACACCCGGCACCACACGGGAGGGTCCCAGTTGGCCCCAGGTGAGCTGTCCTCGGGGTCTCACCATGGCCACGGCGCAGCAGGGAAACCCCTGCTCATGAGTGTGCCTGGGGGCCTGGTGAGGGCTGCGCACAGGGTTGGGGGAGCCTGGATGGGGCCCCAGAGCCTGGGTCCCGGGTGCTACTCCAGGTCCCTCACAAACTCCCAGTGCCCACAGGGACCTGCGGGCCCCTGGAAGTGCTTGCCCAGTACCCCTGAAAGGCAAGCACCAGGACTCCCTGAGCCCAAGGGTCCCTCCCCCACAGGGGACCCTCCCCGCTTCTCCTCCAAGCGGGACCAGGTCTGATAGCTCCGCCCCCCCAGGCTCCTCGGGCACAAAACTCGGGTTTTCACTGGCTCACTGAAGCGAAAGGCCCGCCCCGGGAGACAGCGGCCTATGGGCCGACTTGCGTCCGTGCGGGCACAGAGCAGACCTGCGGACCAGGGGGCGCTGCTCCCACATGCGGGGTCCATGGGGAGGAGGGGCGCTTGGGGCGAGGGGGGCTGAGGGGTGTGGCGCCGGGACCCCAGGGCTGCCGGGACCTTTGCAGAGAGACAGGTCGGACACGTGTGCAGGGGCCCGATGTGGCCGACCTCTGGACGAACTTTAATAAGACTTGGGCAGCGACACTGCCTCCCAGGCAGGTCCCAGCCACCTGAACCCACGGCTTCCCCAGGGGCACAGACAGAAGATGGGGGGCGGTGGGGCAGGTGGCGAGGCCCCGTGCCGTGCAGGGCCCCCGGGAGGCCGGCGCAGGCCACAGAGGGGCCCCTAGATCATACCGGCCAGCCAGGGCGGCAGGAAGAGGCCCGCGGTCCCCAGCAGGCAGACGAGGATGAACACCCAGAGGAAGATGCGGTCGATGACCATGGCCACGTACTTCCAGTCCTCCTTCACCTGGAACACAGACCAGGTCAGGCCCGCCCCGCGGCCTGGGACCTGGCGCGGGCACCCCCGTGCTGAGACGATGCGGCGGGCGGGGGGCAGGGGCAAGGCCTGTCCGGCTGGAGTCGAGCTCAGAGGGGCCAACACCCGCGAAGGGGCCTACGTCACAGCCCCCGTGGGTGAGGGGGGTTTGGCACTGCGCCCCCAACCTCACCTGCCTGGCAGACGCCTGAGCCCCGGGGGGCTTTGGGGGAGCACCAGGGTCTGGCCGGGGTCCAGGCTGCTTCACTGTGGCCTTTGCCCGCAGGTTGCTAAAGCTGGGGGCGCTGTAGGCACCATCAAGTGCCCCCCATTTTCCAGATGGAGCAAGTGAGCCCAGAGAGGGGCCGTCCACACCCCCGGCAGTACAGGAAAAAGGCCTGGAGCGCCCTGGGTCACGGGGGCCCCCGGGGGTCCGTGGGGCCTCTCAGCTCTGTCCTTTAAGCCCCTTGAGGCCATGGGGGCACGAAAGAGGCAGGCACGGCCCTGGGTGCCGTGAGCAGAGAGGACGCCGGGTGGGAACGGGCCAGGCGGCAACGCCAAGGGAAAGCAGATTCTTTGTTGCCGTTTTCTACTGGGGCTTTTTTAAAGTCGTCGGGCGCCCTGATGGGTTCAAGCCAAACCGTAACAGCTTGCTTATTCACAGGAAACTTGGGAGCGAACAGGGCCAGCTTAAAAATAAGACATCCGCCCGGGACCCCGCTGTGGCCGAGGCCGCGCTGTCCCCACCGCCTTTCATGCCCCTGTGTGCGCGGTCCCCCACCCTGCGGACGCGCGGACCAAAGCCGCCTGGTCGTCCAGGCCATCTGCGAAGCCAGGCTGCTCCCCAGGGTGGGCGGCTCTCAGGAGCCAGGCCGATGAAGGGTGGCCCGGTGGCCGGAGCTAACCAGGCACAGGCGGCGCTGGTGGCCCCTCCCTGCTGCCCACTGGCTCTCGAAACCCACAGGGGTGACCCCATGATCTGCCCCCACAGCCACTCTAGGCCACCTGCCCCAGCTGCACCCCAAGGACCCGGCCAGCAGCGGAGCTCAGGGAAGAGGGGCAGGCCAGGATGGGGCGGCCGCTGCGAGCCCGAAGCTCCGGTTTCTGGATTGTTTCCCACCTGCCGCTCCCTCCTCCAGAGCACCTGCTCACCGCACGCGGGCCAGGGGCGCCTCGGATGCGGCCTGGGGCAGGGACTCACCGAGAAGTCTGTGTCTTCCGCCTTCAGGTGGTCCGCGATGTAGTGGACGCCCTCGACGGCCCGCGTCAGGGCTGGCGACAGAGGCGGGTGCTGGGGTGGAGCTTTGGCGCTGGGGGCTTTGACCGCAGCCTCTGCGGGCCCCGTGGACGGCTCCTTGCACCTGCACTTGCAGGGAGAGGCCTGGTCTGGGGGCGGGAGCTGAGCCCAGGCAGCCTTCAGGGAGCAGGGAGCACCAGCTGCAGGGCCGTCAGCCCGGGGGGTGGCCTCGCCCTGGGGAACGCAGCATTGGATGCTCCGGGACCGGCACCGGACGCCGCCCTCCTCCGCTTGGCTGGGGCTGGTCACGTGCTGGGTGCTCAGGGACCGGGCTTTGGCCAGCCCCAGGGCCTGAGTGCCGGTGGGTGGGCGACAGGGGGTGGGCGAGGGGCAGGGACTGGCTTTCCCGGGCTGAGCCGGCCGCAGAGTGGGCACCTGGTCTGAGGGCGCTGTGCGGGCCATCTGGGGCTTGACCGGCTCGTCCAGGGGGCCACAGAAGGATGAGGTGGGCGAGGGGCCCCGGCTTCGGACTCCGTTAGCACAGCCGGGCTCCCCGTGGGGCTCGGGCCAGAAGCGCGGGGCGCCGGCCACCTTGTGCATGGACTCGATGAGCCGCCGGCAGCTGCCCTTGACCACGGCCGGCCGCTTCATGAGGAGCAGCCGCGGCACGACGTCCAGGAAGACGCGGCGCACCCAGGCGGGCATGGAGTGCGTGCGAGGGGAGCGGTGGTGCACGTTGAGCACGAAGACGGTGATGACGATGGACAGGGTGACGAAGACCATGGTGAAGAGCAGGTACTCGCCGATGAGCGGCACGACCAGGGAGGTGGACGGGATGATCTCGGTGATGAGCAGCAGGAAGACGGTCAGGGAGAGCAGGACCGAGATGCACAGCGTGACCTTCTCGCCGCACTCGGACGGCAGGTAGAAGACGAGCACCGTGAGGCAGGAGATGAGCAGGCAGGGCAGGATGAGGTTGATGGTGTAGAAGAGCGGCAGGCGCCGGATGATGAAGGCGTAGGTGATGTCCGGGTAGACCTCCGCGCAGCACTCGTACTTCCGGGTGTTGTAGGTGCCCACGGCATCCACGATGACCCACTCGCCGCTCTCCCAGAAGTCCAGCTGGTCCACGCGGCTATGCAGGGTTACCAGGTCGATCTTGGCCTTGTCGTACGTCCAGGACCCGAACTTCATGGTGCAGTTCTGCTGGTCGAAGGGGAAGAAGGTGACGTCGATGCTGCAGGAGCTCTTGTAGATGGCGGGCGGTGTCCACCGCACACGCCCGTCGTGGAAGAGGTGCGCCTTGGTCAGGTGGGTGACGGCAAAGTCCCCGTCCGCGCTGGGCAGGAAGAGAGGGGTGAGCCCCGTGGCACGGAGGCACGTGCAACCTGGCTGTGCTACTCTCTCGGCCTCAGTTTCCCCACGAGGCCCGGGCTGCCCGCTCTGACCCGGTGGGGCCCACACACAGGTGGTGGCAGCGGCGGCCCTCCCACAGGGCCCCCAGGGGAGCCCTGAGGCTTCAATCTCAGCACCTCAGGGGGCACAGCCATCCTTGGCAGGGTCCCCAGAAGGGCCGAGGGACTGCCCTGCACTCTGTAGGTGGGACCTGGCCACCCAGCAGGGCAGGAGTGGCTCCCTCCAGCGAGACTGAGACCCCCGCAGAAAGACCTGGGCCCTCTCTCTGCGCTGGCTCCTCTGTGCCGGGCAGACGGACGCTAGTCCTCTGCCTCTGGGCCCACCTCCCACCCCCAGCAGACCCGGGGTGGAGCTGTCCAGAGCTGAGCCCCTTCTGCGTGGGGCTGCGGCTCCGGGGCAGCGGGGGCAGCCAGGAAGCCCCCCTGGCTAGCCCGAGTTCCTGCCCAGGCCCTGAGGTGCCCCATGACTGGTCACGGGACACCCTCCGTCCCAAAGGGACAATGTAGAAAAGGCTCAAGTATACCCATGCCCTCACATATGTGACCTTCAAAGACAGTGTGTCCCAAAGCCATCGGAAAAGCTGGACCCGGTGCCCCCCCTTGCCCAGCAGCTCAGGCTGACCGCTCAGCCACAGTCAAGGGCACACCTCCGGCCAGGAACCACCGCCGCCCCCGGAAACGGGCCTCCTCAGCAGCTGTGGCCTGGCTGAAGCCACCATCCGCCCCCACCCTCACCCTTGGGCCCTGTCCAGAGAGAGCCCCACAGAAAGGCTGGTGTCCGCCCTGCTACCTCCCACGGGTGCTGGCAGGGAGGAGAGGGTGGAGGATTCTGGGGATGGCCCCCACGCTCCGGGGCTGCAGGTTGGGGGCCACACAGTTCCCAGAGTTCAGGGGGGTATAGTCACCCCAGGGAATTTCCGGCTCCCCCAGGAACGTGACGCTTCCCAGGTCCCAGAGCTGACGCTGATGGGTGCTCTCGGGAACCAAGGTCCCGGACGGCCCTTGGGGAGTTGAGCTCGGACCCCGGGACGGCAGGAGAGCTCAGGGCCTGCGGGTCGGACTGGCGACTCGCAGACAGCGAGGAGCCTGCCCCGCCCCCGCCCCCGCCGACTCCGCTTAATGCATCCAGAAAGTGTCCCCGGGCTCCCGCACGTGCGGCCACTTTTCCCGTGGCCATTACTGGAGTCAATTAAATAGGAAGAGGGGCCTGACGCTCTTCATCAAGTAGCGACGTTTTGTGGGTCAGGCCCAACCAAGGGCCCAGGAGGGGGCTGTGTGTGGGGTCTGGTGGCCCGGAGGCGGGGGCTGCATGCAGACGGCAGGACGAGTGGTAGAGCCCAGGGAGCTAAGTGGACAAGGGGACACGGGGACATGGGGGGATGCCCTGGGCTCAGGGGCACCCCTTGCGAGGCTCCTGGGAGGGGGGACCGGGGCTGAGAGCTGGAACAGGACAAGCCATCTGGGGCTTCCCAGCGTGGCGGGGCACAGATTCTGAAAATGGCTTTAGCCTGAAGGGGAGCAGCTAGGGGGTGGTCCAAACCCCTTTCCCTGCCACCCTGGGAGGGAGCCCAAGGTCGAGCCAGGAGATGGCCACCCAAGGTCCCTGGGGTGGCCTGGTGGCCACAGAGCCCCAAACACCACTCCTCACCCAGGCCCCTCGGTGTCCTTGCTGCGTCAGGGGAGGTTCAGACACCGGGCGCCCCTCGCTCACCTGGCCTTGGGAGAGCTGCTGGCTGGGGCTCGGCGGGACACAGGCCCCTGCCCACCCCTGCCCTCTAAGGCCCCCCAAGTCCCCCAGGCTCACTTGTTGTAGAGGACGATGTCTGGCCGCCAGATGAGTTCAGAGGGGATTCGGATGGAGGTCACGTTCTCGTAGTCGCTGGGGTCCCAGCGCAGCTTATAGTCGTTCCACTCCTGGGTGGGGCAGACACAGAGAGACACAGCTGAGGGGGCAGTGGCAGGGGAGGGGTGGGCACGGGGCAGGGGCTCCCCTCCACTCACCTGCTTCACCCACACATTCGTTGTCATCATCTGATTCTTCTCGTCCTGGGACACAGACAAGAAAAGAGTCGTGACCCCCTCCATGATGGGGCCCGTTTCCCTTGGCCCTGCACGTCCTAAGGCACCATGACAGGCCCGGCTGAGACGGGGAGGGAATGACGACCTCGTCTCATTGGTCTGGAGGTAACCAAGCCCAGGCTGGGACTTAAGAATATGGGGACGAGGCCACCCTGAACCTTTCCAGAATGACAAGGTCTGGCCAACTGCACAGGCGGCCGGGGCCTGGCCCTCCCCAGCTGTGAACGGGTATGTGGGAAAGGGGGGCACCCAGGGGTCCCCAGCTGTGGAGGGAACGAGGCATCCCCTCTGCACAATGGGCCCCAGGTGAGCAGGCCACTACCACCAAATCCACCTTGGGGTACACAGGGCCCCACTTGCTACCCAGACTCAGGTCAGGATGGGGCCCCGTGTCCCAAAGGCCCAGGCCCGGGGGCTTCCCCTCTTGCTCCCCCATAGGACAGGTCACTCAGCTGACCAAGTGGGAACCCCCAGGAAGGGCTGAGGAGCATTGTGCCAGGAACCCATGGCTGAGCCAGGAACCCATGGCTGTCGGTCCCGCCCTCTGCGCCTGTCCCCCAGCCCCAGGCTCAAGGAGCCTCCAAGGTGACAGTGCCTATCTTCCTTCCCTGAGGCCCGCCCAGCCCCATCCACGCCATCCCGGAAAGCCCTGGGCTGCCTCAGGCTCCTCCGCCGGCGGTGTGAGCCCACACACGCAAGCCCTCCCTCCACCGCCGACCTGCAGCAGAAGCACGAGGCCTGCAGGGGACGTGGGAATGAGCACAGCGGCCCAGATCCAGGGCGGTCCTTCCACCCACGGCCTGACCTGGGCGCCTGCCGCACCCCCAGGGGCAGCTTTGCCCCTGAAGCCGCCAGCCCTGACCCACAGCCGAAAACCGAAACCTGGCACTTCGGTTTTCCCATGAGGGGGAGAGAAGTACGGGGCCGGGGCCGGGGCCGGGGCGCAGAGCCTGCCCCTCCTCTGGACCCCACCACAGAGGTGGGCTTGCTGGGCTCCGGCCAGGGCCTGGGGGGGGCCTGGGCGGCTGTCCTGGCCACCCGTGTGAGCTCCTTGGCCCCGGGGCCACTGCCAGGGCTCTGCGTGACAGGCAAGGCCCCCACTCCCCACCCTCTGCACCTACCACGTCGATGAGCTGCGCGATGGACAGGCCGAAGTGGACAAGGACCACATCCGAGGTGTTGGCCACGGGCCGCGACCACTTGTTGTAGCTGGAGAAGAGCTTCTTCAGCAGCCGCTCCTCTGCGTGGACCCGAGTCTCCACGTGGCTGCTCACTGGGGACAGGCGGGCGGGCGGGTGGCTCGGCAGCAGGGTTTGCTGGCCCCCTAGGCTCCCCCGCCCCTCCTCTCACCAGGCCGTGCTCCGCCGCCCTGCAGCCTTCCGTCTCCCCTGGCCTCCGAATGTCCTTACCCACGTGCCTCCCACCTCAGGGCCTCTGCCTGCTGCCCTGCTCCCGGCCCTGGGTTCTACCCCCAGTGTGACTGTCACATCCTCAGGCCCTCCCAGCACAGGCGCCCCACCACAGAAGGTCACCGTGTTCCCACAAGCATTGATCCAGAGGAGTCCGCCCCCTACGTCGAGGCTATATCTCCAGCCACCAGCACAGTCCTAAGAACCTTGCCTCAGTGCAGGGTGGGGTAACTGCAGGACAGGGGCAGCGGGCAGCGGTTGGTGGGGGCAGGCCCAGGCAGGAGACAAAAGGGACGCGAGGGCCCAGCCGCCCACAGCCTGCTTCCGCTGGTGCCAGCCTCCCCAGGTCTGGCCCAGACGCTTGAGGGGCATTGTAAGCGCTGACCCAGCACCTGAGCTCCTGGGCGGGCCACGGGCTGCCGTCTGAGAAGGCTGGAGGGAGCCCCCTAGTGGGAGAGCCCCTCTCATTGGGCCCAGCCCCGAGGCCAGTCTGTGATCCCCGGCACCTGCATCATGAGGGGTTTGGCGGGGAGGGGAGGCCCCTCCTTCCCCCTGCCCCTGCACCCCTGGGGTGGGTCCTGGACCCAGATCCTGCGCTGCCAGCCCACAGCCCAGGCCTTGTCCCTGGGATCCTTTAACCAGGGGCTCTATCCCCCCCAACACCCCGGGAAGAGCTAGGTGGCTGCCCAGGGGCAGGGACTCCCCACCCCTGTGGGCTGGGGCACTGGAAGAGGCTCTGTGCAGAGGTCTGGTGGCAGGAGGCAGGGGTTGCTCCCAGGTGGCTTCTCTACCCCTCGGATCCGAAACCAGGGGCAGGCCCGGGGGCGGGGTCTGCAGGTGGATTTGGCTGGATGGTGGCGGGGTGGGGGGTGGTGCGGGCGTGCCTGAGATGGGTCGCTTCTCCCCACCCAAGGTGGAGCTTCTGGGTCTAGCCGCTGAAACAGCAGCCCTCCCAAACCCCTCTCCCCACATCCGGGCGGATTAACTCCTTCCTTGCCCTGCCCCGCTGGCGCCAATAGGACAGCCTTTGTGTCTCCGGGTGGGGGAGCCCCCGCGGCATGGGACCGCAGCCAAAAGTCTCCTCTCCTCTGGCTGCGGGGGTCCTGGCTGCCCTGAAACGGGCGAAAGGGGGCCCATCCGGCTCCCCAGGACTTACCGGGCAGGAGGCCACCCCCCAGGAGCAGCAGCAGTGGCAGCAGCAGCGGCGGTAACGGCAGGGACCCTGGGCCCCCCAGCTCCATGGCTCACACAGCGAGCAGGCTCTAGACGCGGGTGGCTCCTGGCTGCGCCGCGCCCCCGCCCCGAGGCCCGCGTGCACCCAACTTCATGCCCCCTGGGCCGCGCCGGCCGCTCCGTCCACCGGGCCTGGGTCGGCTGCTCCTCCCGATCGGCTGGGAGCCGGGCTGTGGGCTCAGCGGCTCAGTCCCGCCCGGACCTGCCCGCCTCCAGCCGCAGGGGGGGAGGGCGAGAGGGAGGGGCGGGGAGGGAGGCGAGGGCTGGAGGGGAGGAGGCTGTGCTCGCCTGTGCGTGTGGGGGGTGAAGTTTCCCTCCTTCTCTCGGGAATGGGGATGTGTTGGGTCCATCGGTGGGGGCCGCGTGGGACTGGGGGTGCTCCACGCGGCAGGAGGGGCACCTTGCACAGGTCCGGTTAACTCCTCTGCCCGGCTTCCCTGTTTGGAGATCACAGGTCGCTCCTCATCTGCCCGGTGAGACTTCGGGAAACAGCCCCCAACCCGCCTGTGACTGGAGGACCGGACTGGAACGGGGCACCCTGTGGGGAGCCCAGCCCAGCCCGCCTTTCTGGGGAGAGGGAAGGGGCCTAATGCCCCAGCCCCCCACCGTGAAGCCGCGTCTTGTAGCCCCCAGGCCCCACTTCCGGGCCGCCTTCGAGCCCGTGGACTGTAGGGTATGTGGACGGCCCCCACCACACACTGTGGGCCGTGGCCGCAGGGCGGCCACAGGGGGTTCCCCATGCCCACTCCCCGGAGTGGTCTCCAACACTACGGGGCCAGAACTGGGTAGAACTGAGAGGCTGGCGTGGCCTCTCTGGGAGCCCCCAGGCGGGTCAAGGCAGCCGCGCCCGCAGCAGGTGCCTGGAGGAAGGAGCGGAGGGGCCGCTTTGTGCGGCAGAGCCATAGTCTTCGGCAAGGAGAGGGTGCCTGCCGCAGGAATGCGGGACCCGTGGCCATCCCTGCGCCCGCGTCTCCCCGCCCCCTGCGACATCCCCATCTCTGTGCCTGGGGCTCTGCGAGGACAGAGCCCAGCGGAGACCTGGGGTCCCAGATGGGGCGGAGAAGCAGGGGCTGGTGATGCCTCTGTGCTCCTCCCGCGAGCAACCTCCGCCCCTGAAGGCCTGTCAGGCTCCTCCGTGTCCCGCCCCACCCCACCCCACCCAGGCCAGGTGCTCTCTGGGTGACAGGCCCCTCCCATCTCCCCACGTGGCCCATGGGAGCTCGGGACAGGGGCAGACGGTGCTTCCTGGCGCCGGCCCCGAGAGAGCAGTCTCAGCCACGTGGCCGCCCAGGCCACTGAGACCGCGGACCCACGGGGCCCCCACTAGTCTGCTAGGAGGGGGCTCTTTGCTCTCCCTGCATTCAGATGAGGAGGTGGACACGCAGGGAGGCTAAGCCACCTGCCGAAGGTCACACAGCCGGCAGTGGGACTCCAACCAAGGGCAGGTCCTCGGACCTGCATCCTGGCTTCCTCCCAGCCTCGGGTTAGCACGTCCTAGGGCTGGCCCGGGCCCCTAACGGGACCGCGTCCTGATGGCACCCCATGGTCTGCCCTCAGGGATACCTCCTGGGCCCCCCAGGCCCGACAAGTCGCCTCGGACCATCCCGCCGCCCCGGAGCCTGGTCTGGGCTCTGTCCTATTTTAGCAGTAGGCTGAAGTCCCTCCAAACGGGACCCCCGCACCCCTTCCTCGTCCTCACCCACCCAAGCAGCCCAGGCAGGGCCAGACCCTGGATCCTTTTGCCATTTTTATGTCCCTTTGTGAGCCCATTCTGAGCTAGGAACCAGAATGTTCTCCAAGCTGACTGAGAGTTGACCTGAAGCAGGAGCTGAGGAACAGGCCCTGACTGGGTGCCTGGGAGGGGACGAGGGTCCGGGACCACCATCCCCATTTCAGGCAGAGGCCACCTCCTCCCCGGGGCAGGGCCACCCAGGGCCCCCTCCCCAGGGTGGGCGATGACAGCTAATGGCTCCTGCGTGAGAGGAGGTACAGCCCTGAGCCTCTCCATCCTGTCCTGACAAGAAGTCCCCTGTTGGACACTGTGCTGAACACGCGGTACCAGGTGTGACGGCCTGCAGGGCTGAGCCCACGTTCTCTCACTAGTGGGCGAGGCCAACCCGCTCCTGGCTGGTCTCTCCCAACGAGGTCAGGGTGCCTGGGACACAGAGCTTGTCGTTCACTTGGTCCGCACCCTGGGAAGCGGAGGCACAAGTGGGATCTCTCACAGGCTGACGCAACGATGTTTGCCTTGTCCCATCACCCGGTGAAACACGTGCCTTTCGGGGCGAGGGTGCTCCCTCGTACCTCTGCGTTTAGGCTCCTCCCACGGGGCCTGGTAAAGTTGGGTGGTCCCATGAGTGTTAGTCTGGAGTCAGGGGAGAGGTGGGTGCAGGGCGAGCTGGGCCAACCCGTGAAGGCTTCCTGGAGGAAAGGGCACACAGGAACGGAGCCCGGGGGAACACGGACGTCTACGCAGCCGTGTGCAGGGCGTCACCTGGGGAGCTTGCTGCAGCTCCAGGCTCTGGTCCCTGAGCCTCAGAGACCCTCAGAGACCCTCAGAGACCATTCAGCCTGGGCTGCGGCCCCAAACCTGCTATTTGCAGCCACCGCCTCCAGGCCACCTGAGGCAGGCAGCCTCAGACTCAGAGCTGACCTGGCCCAAAGCCTCAGGCAGGCGTCAGGCTGGGCCCCGCCCCTGGCCTGCCGTGGGTGGCGGAATCGCCCCTGGGGCTTCGGGCTCCAGGGAGGAACTCGTGGCAGGCCGCAGGGCGCAGCTCTGTCCCCCGCTCCTCTTTGCTTTGGCTCAGGCCGTCAGGAAGGTGAGTTCAGCCTGCGCACCCGGTGAGACCGGCAGCCGGTGGGCACATGGGACTGCCCGCGCACGCGCGCGCGCGCACTCACGCACATCTGCCCAACCCCGTCTGACCCTCCCTGCGGATTTGCTAACGCGGGCAGATTAATCGGGTCTAACTCATTAATTTGCACGGCGCTCCCTCCCCACCTGCGCCTGCTGGAAATTGCTGGTCTCGGGCAGCCGTAGTCGTCACAGCCTCTGAATTAGATCCGTACTCCAGGCCGCTCGGCCCCTCCCCCTGGCTGCTCCCGAAACTGTTTCCCAGGAAAGGAAACCCGATTCACGGATGAAGGAGACCAGCTCCAGAGAGCGGGAGCCCCTACGGCCCAGAGTCCCCGGCCTTTGTGGCAGGACGTGTCCCCTGAGGGCGACGCGAGCGGGAACCGGGGGGAGGGAGGCTGTGGAGCGGGCGCCCCAGGACCCCTCGCACAGCACCCCCAGCCAGTGCCGTGTCAGCTGCAGGACTGAAGAGGAAAGTGTCTCTGCAGGAGGGAACCCCTCCCTGAGGCTACTGTCCCCACCCTCTGTCCTGTCCCAAGGACATCACCATGGTAACCAATTCATGGTATAAGCAAGGATTTGAATTAAAGGTGGGAGCTGTGGCCTGGAACCCAGTCCTCGCTGCACAGAATGTTGGGGCTGCTGGGAGTGAGGACAAAGGGGGGCTGACCTGGGAGAGGACCGGGGGCGGGGCCATCACCACCAGGACCCAGTGGGGCTTCTGCGAGAACCGGGAGGCAAGGCCCTGCCTGTCCTGCCCAAACCTTCGTCCCACCGGTGACTCTGCCATCGATGCTCCTGCAGCTCTTCCTGGGGTTGGTCACAACGTGCATGGGGGGCAGGCGGAGGGTGGGCTGATGGGCGGGTGGGCGGATGAACAGATGTCTGTCAAGAGGGCACGAGGGAGGCCGGGTCCACTTGGGTCCCTCTGTGCCACCCGTCAGCCCCTCCCTGGCCCAGACCCACTCAGGCTGAGAGGATGCGGGGGTTCAGGGTTGCGCCTGAGCTCACAGGCAGCTGATCCGCCAGGAGGGAAAAATGGTGACCACACTGGGTCAGGCAGGAGCAAGGGCGCTGGGAATTGGGGAGGGGCCAGAGCCGCCCTCCACCCCATCGGTGTCCCTGTCACCTGTGAGGCATGGATTGATAGGGACTGAATTCAGCAGCTCCCACCTCGCCGGGCCTGGCGAAGCCACCCCGCCCTCCCTCAGGTCTGGGCCACCAACCAGGCTGCCCGCGAAGCAGTCCCCTGCTCACGGGACCCTGCCGAACACAGCCCTAGGCTGCATCCTCCCGGGGCTCCGAGCAGGCCCTGGCTGGGCCTCGGGATCCGATCCCACAGCTGGACCGCGCGTCCAGCGTGCGCTGCCGTGGGGCCTGGACGGACAGGGGCTGCATCCGGCCCCCAGCACCCCCTCCGCCGACCGCCTCCTGGAAAGAAGTTTCCTCCTGGGCCAGAAGCCTCCATCCCCACGCCGTCCCCACACCGTCCCTCCGGCCCAGTGGCCGCCTTGCTCTCAGCACCATGGACAGCTACGCCTCGGCCGGCCTTCCCTGAGGCTGGGGGGACAAAGGCCGGCCCTGAACCTGTCATGGCCATTTCTGCAGCTCAAGCTCTGGAAGCTTCTGCAAGTTCCTGCAGCAGAAATGTGACGGTTGGGCCAATGTCTCCAAAGGGGCAGCGCCCTCTTCCTCCCAGTTGTGCCCGTTTCCGGCAGACCCGCGGTGATACAGGCACCTGTGCCCGTCCCCCGGGGGCCACACAGGGGCTGCGGCACGGTGGGAGAGGGGACACAGTGGCTGCGTTCCAGCAGGTGAGACATGGCCAACACCCAAAGGGGGCCTAGCCCCGCAATTGGGGTTTAAGCCACGAAACAGCCGCGTGGAGCCGGGCCACGGCCTGCTGCCTGGCCGCCTTCCTGCCGGCCCGGCCTCCTCGGCACGCACGGCCCTGGCCTGGGCACGTGCTGCCCACTGCTGGGGGCGCCACGCAGGTCCCCTGTCCCCTGACCTTCAAGAATACTGCCGGTTTCCTGCGAGCTGTACCTTGTCCTCTGTGCCCTGCAGGATCTTGGTGGCCGGATATTGATCCGCCCGTTGGCCTGGAGAGCGCTGAGCCTCCCTGCCCCTCCCCCCCGCCCGCCCCACTGCTGAGAATCCATCACCGGTAGATACTACAGGGGAGACCCCACCCAGCCCCCAGGCGAAACGCTGGCACCTGAAGGCCATTCCCAGTGAGGAAGAACGACGGAGTGCTGTGTCTGTGTGCGGCCCTGCCACCAACCAGCAGCAGGTGCTTGGCTGTGAGCTTGAAAGCGGGCTCTGCCCCTGCCAACCAGGGCCCCTCTGAGCCCGTTCCCTCGGCTGCGAGGCGGGGTAGCGACAGTCCCCAGCTCATGGCCTGTTCTGAGATGGGCTTCGTCCCTGCCGCTAAAGTCACCACTGATTTCCCGGGAGTTGCCTGGCAGTCACCACTCCGCCCTTTCCAGGGGCGGTCCCTGTGCCCACCGCTAAGGGGCGCGAGGCAGGCTCGGAGCTCACGTGCCTCCCGGGCTCGTGGGTCAGGCCAGGGGTGGGCCCTGCCGCAGAGCGTCCCAGCAGCGTAGGCGCGGTCACTCCCACGCCGGGCTCCGTCCTGGGCAGCCCAACCCAGGACCAAACATGCCTGCCTGTCCCTCAAGCCAGCGACACAGCAAGGCGTCAGGAGAGGGACAGAGTCAGCTCTTCGTGAAGAATTAGGTCCCTGGGACCAGCCCCCCACCACAGGAAAGCCCTTTGTCCCTACCAGCTGGCCCCCCAGCAGGTGACCCTTAGCCTGAGCCCTGCAGGCGTCCCAGGCGGGCCCCTGGGAGGAGAGGCCAGGACAGGAGGCCGGAGGGTCTGAGTCGCTTGGCCTGTGAACTTAGAGCCGCTGCAACCGGTTGTGGCCTGGGGACAGGACACCTCCGTGACCCTCCCACAATGCCAAATCCTCGGACGAGTCCTTTCTCCTTCACCTCCGGTCACCTCACTCTGTCTCAGCCCCCAAACCTGGCCCCAGGTAGGGCTCTGCCCGATGCCACCTGCTCTCCTCCTCACGGCTGCCCCTTCTGTCCTAGGTTCACGGACACAGTGACGTCCGGCCGGGCGGTCTGGTTCTCGGCCTTCGTCCCTTCTGGGGAGGGGATGCTGGACATTCGGCCTCGGGCAGGGAGAGGGGAGCCAGGGCCGGGTGGGGTGCCGGAAGGGGGGACACAGCGTTTCCGTGAGGCCCTTACTGGTGCGCGTGTTGGTTGGGGCCCGGCTGACCATGTCCCTGGAACCGAACTTGCGGTTAGTGCGGAAATGCCTCCTGCGCTTGGGCTCCCGCCGCCCCACCGTGGGGGGAGGGGCAGCTCAGCTACCCCTTTGATTTCCAGCGTGTTCTAACCTTTGTCACAACAGATGGGCTGCCACAAGCATCTGGGGTAGCGTGATTAATTCTGTCACTTTCACGATGACAAAGCTGAGGTCATCCGGCTGAGGACAGCGCCCGGCGCCCACCCCGGCATCGCGGTTCCTGAGGCCCCATCATCCCTGTCCCTCCAGATGCCCCAGCGCCATGCCGCCCCCACCCCACCGCGCTCCTCCCAGCTGCCCCCAGGGCTGTCGGCCCCGTCCACCCAGCTCTGCTTCCCGGTGACAAAGCCTCGGCTGCAAACAGCTCATCCCGGCCCCGGTGCCTGTGCCCGGTGCTCGGCGCCCGGAGCCAGCGCAGTACGTGCCAGCGTCGTGTCCCCAGCTCCCTGGGCGGGCCAGCAGTGGGCTCATGAATATTCAGGCGCCTTCTGATTGTTGCCAATTAAGCCACCACACTTCCACTTCCCACTTCCCGCTTCCCTGGTGGCGCCTCCAGTCCCTCAACTCTCAGCCCCCCTCCCCCGTCTTTCTCTTCCTTCCCGCCTGGGGGCGTGGCAGGTGGGCCTGGACCTCCCTCTCTGCTCGGGGCACCTGTTTGGCTGTCTGGGTGCCAGGGACACGCCCGGTTCACTGTTTTCTCCCCAAAGCGCCTGACAGGTCCCTGGACCCAGCCCTGGCACAGGGTGCAGACAATTACCCTGACGTCCACTGGCAGACTTGGAACATGTTCACTCGGAGTTGGAAACGCAGGCTTGGCTGTGGCACGTGTCCCTCCTTTGGCTCAGCCCCACCGGGGACAGTGCTGCCAGCGCGGACGGCTGGTGGCTGCAGCTCGTCGGCAGCCCGCACCGAGCTCCGCGTGGACACGGCCCAGTGCCTTGCTCTCCTGACCGGACTGGTGCCCCTCGGCCCTGTGCCGGCCCCATAGGGGGCTGTCCCTGCACCCCCACACAGGGCCTGGGGCCTGGCTGTCCATAGGCGCGCGGGGCAGGACATGCCGGCAGGCAGGCGGGTGGCTGGGCAGCATGGACCTTCCCTGCGTTTTCGTAGCTGCCGCAGAAGCAATTGCAGGTTTGGCGGTTGCCGTCTGCGGGGCCCAGCTCCCACTCACAGCGGCTCCGTGCAGTGACAGAGGCCGAGGTGTGGCCACGGGGCACTGGGACCTCACTGCCCGGGCACCCATACCTGTGCCCTGCCAGGGTCTGCCCAGAGCTGCACGTGGGCCCATGGGGGTGGGGTGGGGAGGAAGGTGTTGACAGGCCGGAGTGCCCCGCCGTCACCAGCTCGGTGCTCACCCAAACCCGCCAGGGAGCGGACGGACAGACGCCCTGAGTCCTGCGTCGGCTTTGCCCGCGCACACCCAGCCCGGCTCCTCTGCAGCCGCCCAGGGAGGACACGACCCCCGCCCCCACCTCCTCCCGGCCTGCTCTGCTCAGAATCCCATTCATCTTTCAGCACCGCATCCGAGACCCCCTGGGACCCATCCCTCAGCCCACAGCCTGCGCTCGTTTCCATAGCAACCTGCGCGCGCGCCTCCGCCGGTCCCATCTCATCCGGCCGTGAGCTTTGAAGGCTTGTCCGTGACCTGGGTCGCTGACGAGATTGGGACACGGTGAGGCGGGCCCTGGGCGCCTGCGAGGAAGCAGGGCCCTGTGTCCACGGCCTCGCTCGGTCTTGAAGACAGGGACACTGAGGCCCAGGGGGAGCCTCCCCTTCCGCTCCAGTGAGAGGGGCTCTAGGAGCTGCACAGAACACAGAGCTCACCAAGGGCGAGGGTGCAGCTGCCGGCCTCCCCACCCAAGCCCCTCTGTCCTCCAGGCCCCGGGTGGCCCCTCATCCGCCCCCCCCGCTGTCCGGCCCCAGCCTGGGGACCAGCCCCACGGCAGCATCACCGTCCTGATTTGCAGTGGGGTGGGTGCTCCAACCTCACTGCATGGCGTGCATGGCCTGGCATCCACCTTGGGGTCACCCGGCGCTACAGGTCACCCGAGCTGGTGCGCTGACCACAGGCCAGCCCGGGGCCGGCCGTTCTGGGGGGCGACCGCATCCTCGACGTGCCACCAGGCACGGATCCTGATCCCCGTCGCTGAGCTCTGCACGGGGCTGCCGCACCCCCACGGGTTGGCAGATGCGACGTCTGTGCCCTTGTCCTGGAGACAGAGTCCAGGGGCCTGTGACGCTGGAAGGAAAAGCGAACGCAAGACCAGGACCCCCCCCGGGACTGGGGTTCTGCCTGGTCTTGACTCAGACCCCACTCGCGGGAGGGAGGCAGCTTGGCCCACGGTGCCCTTGGCCTGGCCTGCCATGGGGTGGCATCAGGCAGAGGGGGCTGGAGACGACCGAGAAAACCCCGTCTGCCCACCCTGGCCCCCTCCCCCACCCAGGAGGTGATTCTCACTGTGAGGGGCTCTGGGACCCCGGGTAACACTGCAGCCTGAGCCCTGGCCTCTACAGCTTAGTACAGACTTGTGCCCGCTGTCACTGGCCCCGCCCGCCGTCACTGCAGAGCAACTGTGACCCAGGCCAGATCCCCCCAACAAGGACAGTCCATCTACCTGGGCCCTTTCGAGTCAGGGACCTGCGGTCAGAGCACCCCTCCTCCCTGGCCACAGCTGGACAGGACGGACAGGCGCCCTCCCCGCACTGGCCCCAGCAGTGGGTGACAGGCACGACTTCCATCTGTGGTGTCCGCCCGCCGACTTGCCTGCGGGTTTCCGCATCGCCGGCCTGTCCCTGCCGGCAGGGCTGCCCGACAAGCAGAGGCTTCTCTAGGCCTAATTTTTTAAAAAGGCTCATAAAATATTTACGCAGTCATTCCTCGCTGCCTGAAGAAAGGGACTCACTCTCGTGTCCTCCGCAGCCACGGTCGTCAGCCCTGGGAGGTCACCGCCACGGGCCCCGGGGACTTGGTTTCAGGGGGAGGTGGTTTGGCAGGGGCCCAGCCGCGGCGCACACTCTGCACGGGCCCGGGCAGGTGGTCACCGCCTGGCCGACCGGTCTTTTCATAGTGTTTCCCCTCTTCAGCAGTGAAACGGTCAAAGACTTGCTCGGTGCTTTAAATTACAAACCGAACGTGCGATGCCCGTGGCCCTTTCCACGTGAGACCGGCAGCTGGCTGTCCCCTCACCGACTGGGCAGCCAGGCCCAGCACCCCTTCCTCTCCCGGGACGAGACCCTGCCTGGCATTTGTCCTCCATTAGCCACTTGGCCAGCTCCCTCTCTGCTACCTCCGGCTGAACCCCAGCCCTGCCCTCCCCACCCGCCACAAACTGGGGAGGTGCCAGCCCCCCAGGATGGGCCTCCACCCACACATCTGCCTGGGGCCACGTTGTGCCCCTCCCCCGGGCCCTCGTCTCCCATGGCAAGCCCTCCCCACCCAGGGCTGCAGCTGCGGGAGACGGAGGACGAAGTGGCTCTCCACTGGTGAGTCGCCAACACTCCGGGGAGTGAGCACTGACTGCGTGCATGTCTGGCGTCAGCGCGGGGGTGGGAGGGAAAAGGGGGCCAGCCCCTGACCCCTGGGAGGCGATGGGGGCATAGGGTGCTGTCATAATGGGGAGGGGTGTGATCAGAGTGTATCAGGGACCGTGACCCCAGGGCGAGGGCCCATCGCGGAACTTCGTGGACAAAGCCGCCATGGGGGAGGCCCTGGGCAGGACAGACCGCCATGTCCTGAGGTGGAGGACCAGGCCGGCACCACGGGTGCCCACGGCACCAGGTCTGCGCCGGGTGGCCAGGGCCCCAGAGCCTCCCCTGGGCAGGCCGGCCCGCAGGCCGTGACGGCTGAGCAGCCAGGAGAACTTGGCATCCGCACCGTCCACGCGGCACAGTGAAGAGGTCAACACACACTGATTCCAGTGCAAATGCCAAATGCTCCGCGCGAGACAAAGCCAGCAGCTCTGAATGTCAGGACGGGAGTCAGCGCCAGCTCCCACCTTGGCTGGCGGAGGACACGGCCGGACCATTTCTCCAGCTCCTGGGCTGCAGCAGCTGGAGGAGGTGGCGGCTGCAGTGGGGCCACTTCCAGGCACGTGCCCGCCCCCGGACTGTCTGGAAGCCAACGCACACGTGGAGACCGTTTCGGGACTCTGGTCTTGGCGGGAGGGTCACTGGGAGGGAGAGCCCCAACCAGACCCAGAGACCTGAATTCACTGTCCTGGGCGAGGTCAGGTTACGAGGAAAAGACCGAAGATTTTAGTGGGCCGCAAGCTGCACAGGACGCGGTGTAGCTGTATTACCAGGGATCTCTTATTTGGAAGGTGGGAGGGGCGGGGTCCGTTGTCCTCTACCGGGCGGGTGCGCTGGGGTTCTGGGTCCAGCTGTGGGCTCCGTGCAGAGGAGCCTGGGCGATTGGGCTACCCACACGCAGTCATGGCAGGTGTGACCAGGCCATCTAAGGGCGCTGGACAGGCCACGGCAAACCAAGCTGAGTAACTGCCCCACACGGGGCTTCAGGACTGACTGTGCACTCAGTCAGATGGGAGCTAGGTGGCATCTGAGGGAGGAGTGACAGAGGCTGCAGCCAGGGCAACCAGGAGCTGCCCCCATAGCCCCCCAGAGCCCC
The DNA here is from genome assembly GCA_004026545.1 of Mormoops blainvillei. Taxonomy (NCBI): domain Eukaryota; kingdom Metazoa; phylum Chordata; class Mammalia; order Chiroptera; family Mormoopidae; genus Mormoops; species Mormoops blainvillei. The sequence continues at coordinate 343,691 of PVJD01000632.1, read as the reverse complement.
ATCATCCCCTCAGTCCCCTGGTCCAGCAGGTCCTGAGGGGTTCAAGGGCATGACCATGCCTTCTGCCCACCCCCCACAGTGATGAGAACAGAGCGTGCATACAACAGGAGCTCACAGATGCCCCGGCCTGTCCGCTGGCCGACTGCAGACCTGGGCAGGTCCGGTCCGGGGTCCCCGCAGGCAGGAGCGGCAGCGGGGACGGCCGTCGGCTCTGAGCTGCCCCCCGCACGTCCTCCTGGCCGTCCGCCACGGCTCAGGGCCGTCCTTGAGGCCCGGCAGGCAGCTTCCAAGAGACAGCGCCTGAGAGGAGCGCGTGCCAGGATTTCAGGTTACACCTCCTCTGCCTTCGGGGGTCGGTGCCGGCTTCTTGAGCTGAACTGCCTTCCTCCTACACTGGCAAGAAACCCCACTCTTGCACCTTGAAAAAGCAAATGGTGGCGGCAACCTGGGAGGGACTCCTGAGGACCCAGGGGTGCCCAGATTCTGGGACTTTGTTGGTGTCCAGCCCCAGCGAGCCCCCAAGGACTCTGGCGCCAGTCCAGGGACGAGCCCGGGAGTGAGGGATGGAGCCCTGGTTGGAGGGCGTCTGGAGTCGGGCCCATGGGAGCCAAGGCCGAAGGGCGGCCGCCTGGCGCAGGGTGGAGTGGAGCTTTGCAAACAGCCCCTGCACTCGCTGTCCTTCCTGTCCTTCACCGGTGGCTTGGGAGCCGCTGAGCTGCGGCAGGAGCTCCGGGGAGACCTGTCCGCACGCCTCGCCCTTCCGGAAACTGAGGCCAGAGCGACACGGGTGTCGCCCTGGGCGGCTGCAGCCTCGGAGGCAGAGGATAGGCTGGGGTTCCATTTCTGCTTCAGCCCCACGACAGGAGACCAACTTCAGCCTGGCACCGGCCAGCCTCCCGGCGGGGGCTCCCTCCCCCAGATTTGGCTCCTTGGTGGTGGGGGGTGGTCCCGACACTGGGCCTCACTGGTCTGAGCTCACTTTGGACCCTGGCGGATCCAGGTTCAAGACCTGCCCCAGCACCCCCAGAAATGCTGGCGCTGGGTGGGTCGGGCTCTAACTGGGGAAAAACGGCCCAGTACCCTGGCACTGCCCCCGGACTCCCTGGGCCCTGCTGCCTGAGGGCTTCTTCCCGGGTTGATGGCTCCAGGGCCTGCCCACGCACACTCCCACGCACCCACACGCATGCCACAGGAATGCACACCGGCCGTGGGCCTGACAGAGGGCGACTTCCCTGGCAGAAGCTCCCAGCAGTCTCCTGTAGGTTTTCTTTTCCTGGGGGCCTGAGAGTGCAGCTGGGGTGGGGCCGTGTGAGCCCCAGGTGCCGGGAGAGTCTGTGGATGCTGGGGGCCCAGCCAGATGGGTCCGGACCTGGAGCAGTACCTCCCGCTGTCCTGAGGCCTGAGGGCCCCTGCTGGGGTCCCAAGCCCTCCTCCTCCAGCCCCGTTCCCAGCGAGAGCACCCCCTGCCCCGCACGCACGACGGGAGCCCCCTTCCCCAGGACAGCAGCCCTCCTCTGACCCCAAGGGCCCTCCCCCAGCTCGGAGTCGGGGGCCAGGCCTTAGGACGCGGGTCCAGAAGAATCCTCAGGGCCTCGGGTCTGGGAGGCCTTTCCAAGTCGGCCTCGCTGAACGGAAGGGCAGGGGCAGCCGTGTGATGGGCCCCCTCTGAGCTGACCAGCCCCGGCTCCCCTCCTCTGGGTGAGCACCGCCACCTAGTGGGGCCCTGGACACAGCAGCGCGGGACTCCGGCGGCTGAGGGGGGCACCCCTCTCAGGGGAAGGGGGTCCACGCGAGCCTGGCACATGAGGGAGCTCTAATTCGCTGGTGCCCCCGCCCCTGACCAGGGCTCCTGTCTACACCCGGGGCCTGTCACTCCACTAACCGCGGCCCCTGAGCCCACAGGCCACCACGCACGCCCCGGGGTTCCCTGTGCCCGTTCACCTTCGGACACACAGAGATGCCTGCGGCGTGGCCCCCGGTGACGAAGCCCCGGTGGAGCATGAGTGATGGCGAGCTTGGCAGCATGTCTGTGGGGGATTCCGGGCTTGGGCAGGGGCCTCGCCAGCCACTGGGTGACGTCAGAATCCCAGGCTCCCCACCCCTGGGGAAGCCTGTCCCAGGAGCGCAGCAGGTGGGAAGAGGAAACTGGGCTCCAGGGTAGGGGAGGGTGGGGCAGCGGGCCCCCAGACTAGCACCCCTGGGAGGGACATCATGGCCCCCAGATGTCTGCAGGGACCCCTCGTCTGAACCCAGAGCCGTTGGGACTGTCAAGCCTGGGTGACCAACCAGAGGTTTATGCTGCAAGGATTCCAGAAACTTCTGGGCTCAGTGTCTTTTGGAGGTGGACCTAGACGGTGCTTCGGGTCTACGGACTGGGGCTCAGTGGCTGAGCCCCTCTGTCCACCCACAGCACTCACCAGGGTCTTCTGTGTCCCCTACCCACCCCAGCCCCGCTGAAGACCAGGCCCCAAGGGCCGCGGAGCCCTCCCAGGACCCGAGGCTGTGCCCTGAGCTTGGGGTCACCGGGGCCAGCATGGCCCTTGGGCATCGGGCTAGCACGGTCCACTCTGCCAGCCTGGATTTCTCTGCAGGCCCAAGGGAGCTGGCGATACACCCAGACCCCACTGTGCTCTAGGAGCCTCTAGCTGCCCCTCCGTGCCCCCGGGGGCGGGGCCGCAGTGGGAGGCCAAACCTCCCCGCTCTGTCCTCCTGGCCCCACAACTATGGGAGGAGCATTTGATCGATATTATTTGCTGTACGTTGAACTGTTTGCCTTAGAAGTTTCTGATTTTCTGGCAACTGTCACCTGGAATTTAGATTAGACTTGGGCTTGACTGTAATGAACAGAAAACCTATGTCACTGTGGGCGCAGCAGAAAAGGCTCATGTTGGTCTTTCGTGGTCTGCGAGTCCGGGGGCGGGTGGCCCTGCGTCGCCAGCAGCCCAGGCGGCCCTCCCGCCCTGTCGCTGTCCTCTTGCGCACAGCCTCCCCTCAGGGCCGCCGCATGGGCCAGCGTGGCTGCAGGAGTCTAGCCATTGCATCTTCGTTCCAGCTAGTGGAAGGGAGTGTAGGGGAGAAGGGCACCCTGTCCCTTATGTAAGTGCCCCCTGCCACACACACACACGGCGTCTGCTTACATCCACAGAACGCAGTTACAGCCTGTAGGGAAAACTGGGGGGGGAGTCTTCACACTGGGTCCCACTGCCCGGCTAACCCGGGACTCTGGCTCTCAGAAAGCAGAGAAAGGCTCGTGGCAACCCGGCCCGGCCTGGCCCAGGCTCTGCTCCCAGCAGACCTCCCGGGCCCTGGGTGGGATACCGGCCGCCAGATGAGAGAATGAACAGAACAGAGCGGGAGGGGCAGGGGTTGGAGGCTCTGTGTGACCCCGTAGCCCCCGCTGCTCCCCAATGCGCCCAGAGATTTCGCTGCCCTCTCTGTGCCCGGTCCACGTGGTCACACACCTGCTAGGTCCTGCACCCCTTCCCTGCTCTGTGCAGGCCACCCCCACCCCATGAGGGCCATCACCGATCACCCCATTCTGCTGGGGAGGAAACCGAGGCACAGAGCCCACACCCGAGCGTCGCTCCTGGTGGCGGAGAGAAGGTCGTGCGCAGCCAGAGTCGAATGGGAGGAACGAGGCCACGCGCTGTCCAGGTTGAATCGCTGCGTTTTACTAAGTGTGCAGCTCCGCCGGGCACCTGGGCCCGTCCCTGTGGCCGCAGAACTTCCCAGAACTTTGAACATGCGTCCCTGCCACCAGACCCCACACCCCAAGTCCCCGGGGAGCCGCGCCAGCCTGCTCCCGCGGCAGGTGCACCAACCTAGCGGGCAGTGGGGGGCGCGGGCAGCTCCCTGGTCCTGGGAAACGCCAAGCCCTGCGCATCTGTGCTCAGTGAACGGGCAGCAGGGTCGAGGCATGGTGGGCGGCAGCGACACGTTTGCGGAGAAAAGGCCCGGTCGCCACGGGGCAGGGCGCACGCCGTGGCCCCGGGCGCGTCGTACGCAAGGCATCAGGAGATATTCTTTGGAGCGTGAACAGAAGTGCAAACACAGCCGAGGCAACAGCACAGGCGGGGGCGGCGGGCGGGCGGGTTTGGGCAGACGTGCGGGGAGCCCCGGCCGGTGTGAGGCGGTGAGGTCCTCCCGCTCTGTGCCCTCGGCGGGGCGGGTCCTGCGGACCACCAGCAGAGGGGGTGGCAGGTCTGGGTCGGTGCCTGGCAGCCACCCAGGGCACCCGAGGTGACCTCGGTCAATTCCCGTCAACGTGCATTAAGGCAACAGCTTTATGAAACCCAGTCAGAGTTGGGTGTGCGGCCCACAGCCACGTGCCCACGCCTGCCTGGAAGCCCCGGGACCAGGGCCACCCCCAGGAGGGCCCCCTCCTGTCCCAACGCCCTAGTCAACCGGGTCACTCGCAAGTGTCCAAGACGAGAGACAGCCCAATTCCTCCCCAGCCCCACAAATGTCTGTAAAAGGTGGTGAGGAGGGGTCTCATCTGCCAAGGACTGTCTCTTTTCCACTCGTTACCCTGTTTCCTGAATCCTCCCGCACCCCCCACCCCACCCCACAGAGCAGCCTCCTGGGTCAGCTCCCACCCCTTCAGGACCCCTGTGTGCTGCAGCGGTCACAGAGTGTCCTGGCCCCGGGCGGCCAGCTTTCCCAGGTCCTTTGGAGAGAGGAGAGGCCGGGCCCCAATCCCACCATGCCGCTTCCTCCAGAAAGCCTTCCTTGGTTGTTTCTACTCTGCAGGGTGGAGGCCGACGTGGAGCCTGCCCCTGGGGACAGGAACGCGGGAGGGCAGCTGGCCTGGGGTGGCCGCGCAGGCTCCGCAGGGCATTAGAAGCAAGCGGCGCACCCCTGCAGGGCCCCTCCAGCCTTCCCGCCTCAGTCGGTACATGCAGGCAGGTGGCCTGGAGGCCGGCTTGGGGGGGTCACAGAAGGCGGGCCGGGGCCGCCCCCACTGACGGCAGCTGAGGACCATCTGTACATTATTTACAATTCAGGTGGATATAAAATCGACAGAAACACCAGAGTTTCTACAAAGGCCCCCAGGGCCCAACACCCTTCTGGGCTTTGAGAAGCACCTAGAAACATCTCAGTGCCAAGTTCTTTCCACAAAGATGGGGGACTGATGTACGGGTGTCCCCTGAATATGGGGGCGACAAAGAGAGAGGGGGTCCTCTTTCCTGCGTCAGCATCTTGAAACCATGACCACAGGGCAGGGGCAGCCAGTGGGGGAGATGGCAGGTCACTAAGTCAACACACGAGGTGCGTGGCACCGCGTGACTGGGGACGGCTCTGGGCTTGGACATGGGGGCTAGAGGGCAGGGGTACCTGCGGAGCGTGGGGTCCTGCAGCCGGCGTGGCGGTGTTGGCAGGAGGGCCGCTGTGGCCTCTGGAGGGGACGGGCCGGGCTGGGCAGGCGGCCTGGGCTGGCCATGCGTCCTCCAGGTGGTCCAGTTTGGGGCCACAACTAATGATCTGACGTGGACAGAAAAGGGAGATGCTGGGCCAATAAAGGGCGAGGGTAGCCCCACGCTTGGCATTGACGCAGCCGGGCCACGTGGCCAAAGCGGGCAGCACGCAGCCCAACACCCCAACAGGCGCCAGGGTCTCCCTGGCCCAGCCCAAGCCGCCTCGGGGCACTGGCCACCCAAACACTCCATATGACCACCCTGAGGGGGCAGCACGGGGCCCTGGGCGGGCGCCTGTGGACCCTCCGCCTCTACCGCCCAGGAGCTGGGGAGGCCAGAGCCCCACCCCGGTCCCGTCTTCCAGGGCCCCCGCCACTCCCGATGTCTCCCGTTCCTGGCGCCTTAACGCAGAGAGGGAAGCCACAGGGCTGCCAAGTCAGAACGTGGTGCGTGTGCACACACGGGTGAATGTGGGCGTGCGCGTGCGTGTACATGTGTGGGCTGCGGCCAACACACACGCTCGCCTGGGAGCAGCTGCCCCAGCCGTGCTGCCGTCCCGCACGCAGGCCCATGACAGCGAAGGCTCCCTGAGGAAGCCCCTGTCCGGAGGCGGGGGCCCCACGCAGGAACCCTGACCCCATCGCCTCGCCAGACCATCGCCCACACCCCCTCTCAGCCCCTCCTGCTGCGGCCTCTGGGGCCTGGCCCTGGCTCCCAGCACCTGTGTCTGGTCGAGCCGCCCAGGGACCAGAGGCACTTGGGCCGGGGGACAGGAAGAAGCCTCTCCTGGGGGCGAAGGGCCCTCCCATCAGGGCCTGCCGCCCACACCGGCTGAGGTCCGACAGGGGACTTGCTGGCGACCTGGCCCTGGCCCTCCCGGGACTAAGGTTGGGCGGGGACATGCTTGGCTCGGGGACCTGCCTGCTGGACCCTGCCTGGGGCCGACCGCTGGACTCTGTCCCCCAACCCCGGCCCTGGCCTCCCCCGGAGGTCGGCGGAGGGGGAACAGCCACACTCTGGGTCTCGCCAAGTCCCAGAGGTGTCTACACTGGAAGGGACGTCTCTTGTCACTGTGGGGCCTGAGGCTGGAAGAGCATTGCCCTCGAGAACGAGAGGGTGCACAGAGCGGACAGGCCAGGGTGCAGGGCCAGCGGGCACCTCGGCCCCAGGCTGCGCTGCAGTGCCCACACCTGGGAGGCTGCGGCCCTGGGCGTGGGCAGCGATGGGCCCCCTGCCAGTCCAGGCTCAGGCAAGTGGCGAGAGGAGACGGCGCGGGCTCTCCCTGGACCTGGTGTTCGGGGCAGTGGCTCCCTGGAGGCCTCGCGGGGCCCAGCCCTGCACACACAGGGTCACCGCCTCAGAGAGGGCTAGGGGCCAGGCTTGCTGTCCATCCATCACCTTACTGCCGACAGGAGAGTGGGGATCCCTGTTCCTCGGGGCCTGGGGCGGGGGTCACTGTTGCTGACTCCCAAGACACCAAGGGGCCATGGCCACGGGGCCAGTCAGTGGAGAGCAGGTGGGGAACAGTTGGCTCCGGGGGGACAGGAGAGACACTTGTAGGGGGGGTTCCCCAAACCCCAGGCCATGGACAGGCACTGGTCCCTGGCCTGTTAGGGCCCCGGGGTGCACAGCGGGACGTGAGTGGTGGGCAAAGCCTCCCGGTGGGGATTATAGCCTGAGCTCTGCCTCCCCGTCCCCTGGCCCTGGTCCTCGGAGAAACTTCCACAAGACTGGTCCCTGGTGCCAAAAAGTTTGGGGATCGCAGACCTGCAGGACAGGGCTCCCTTTGTCTAATGACACTTGGGGACTTTGAGTTTTTCCCAGTGGTCACAGCCTATCCAGCCCTAGGACCTGTCGGGGCACTGAGGGGGTGCAGGCCAGGCAGGACCCCAGCAAGGGCAGTAGGGGGGTCTGCTCACCACACTGCCCACTCTCGGGACCCTGCAACAGAAGCCTGGCCCAGGGCAGGGCCCCCTCTGCCTGCCACCACTGCTCACGCTCAGGTGTCTGTTGAAATGCTGGTGTAGCCCGGGGACCGGCAAGGCAGAGAGGACAAGGGGTGCCCACCCCCAAGGTCTCCTGTGATCAAGAGAGCCCCAAGGACCCCCTCCTAGAAGCCTGCGGAACAGACTCCCCCACGGAGCCGAGGCTGGGGGTCCGAGAGTTGCCATGCTCCCATGCAGCCCCGAGGCCTTGCCCCCTCCTCGCCAGCCCAGGGCCCTGGACGCAGGGGGAGGACGGGACGATGCTGACCGGCAGCTCTGTGGATGGGCACCCAGAGACAAGGGGGCATCGTCCCAGCTGTGCACACGGACGGGTCCTCACAGAGGCAGGCCTGCCCCTGGCTGCACACCCGCAGCCTGGCCCTGCTCCCTGACTCCGCGCCTCCACCCGGCTGCCGTGGGCCGGTCCTCTGCCATCTCCCTGCCGGCTCACACCTGGGCCTCCACCTGCAGAGCAGGCACAGCCCCCTTGCTGCCCCCGTTGGAAAAGGACTTCTGTCGGTGACCGAGGAGCCCCCTGCCCACCACCACACCCTGCATGGGCACCACCATGTGACTCCAAGAAAAGGCCCCTGGGGTCCCGCCAGGGACCCTCAAGGCCAAGAGTCAGGGAGAGGCTGCCGGGGCCTCATTTCCGGGGCCCGGCCCAGCCCACGTCGCCGAAGGGGCCCTCGCCCGTGGCCGAGCGTGGCGGTGGCCCGCACGGCGTGCAGAGGTCCGAGTCCGTGTCCGACTCGCCCTCCGCGATGTATGGCCTGACTTTGGCGCAGGGCGCCACGGCCGTGTAGCCGCCGTTGAGTGCGTCCAGGTTCTCCTTGGACTGGGAGATGCTGAAGCCGCTGAAGGAGCGTTCCAGCTCCTCGTGGTCCACTGACGGGATGGAGATGGACGTGTCGCTGTCCCGCAGCGCGCCCTCGTGGGGCCTGCTGGCCGTCACGTCCTCGTGCCGCAGGAACTCCGTGCTGGCCCGGTGGCCCCCGCTGTAGGCGGACAGGGAGCGCTCGTGGGCGGGCGGCGGTGGGATGCGTACCAGTGCGCCGTGGTCGCCCACGGGCGAGGTGCCATGGCCGTGGCGGGGGTGGCCCTGCTGCTGCCACGAGGTGGAGGGCGGGCACTGGGTGGGGGGCGCGGCCGGGGGCGCTGAGAAATTCTTGTGGCCGACGGAGCTGGTGGAGCGGATGAGCTTGACGATGCAGCCACTGCGGTCCCCATGCTCCCGGCTGTCCTCGGGGCTGTGGTACGGCGGCGCCGGCTCGGGCTCCTTGGCCCCGAAGTACGCCTCGGTCTCCGATGGCGGGATCCCCATGCGCTGGGTGTAGATGCTGACCAGGAAATCCAGCTTCTTCTCCATCGACAGGACCTGTAAGAGAGGCTGCTGGGGGGCTGCTCCCAGCCTCTGGCCCCACCCCTGGGTGTGGCCTCAGCGTTTCAGAGCCGTGGACTCTCCTGTGAGTCTGGCTGCCTGCTGCCCGCCTTGGGCCCACCCCTGAGAGCGACTGCCACAGGGGGACGGCGCCAGCCTCTCCTCCCTCAGCGCCCGAAGCTGAGCCGAGCAGGAGTCACTGTGTGTGGGTCCTGAGGACTTGCTCCCAGGACGGGGCGTGAGGGCAAGACCCCAGGTATGACAGAGGGCCACCCACAGGGCCCCAGTCCATGGGGGTCTCTCAGTGGCCCCCACTCAGGCGAACGAGGGGGCAAAGGCGGTGCTCCTGCCCCGAGGATCTGTGGCCACAGAAGGGAAGTGCCCCAGGTCGGGGAGGGCTCAGGGCTGTGAGGTAGCCGGGTACAGCACCCCAAGCTGTGATGGGTCCCTTCACGCCTGGAGGCTCAAGGACTCCTCCCACAGCGCCCACCCCAGCCCTCCCAGGCTAACGGCAGGGCGGCCCTCCTGGCCTCTCCCACCTGCTTCTCCACCTTGCCCAGCCGACCCATCATGCTGGGGTCCTCCGGCAGCTCCGCCTCGGCCGGGCCCTTGGTGCGGTCCTTGTCCGTCATCGCCGGGCCCCGCCCCACGATCTGGTCCACTCTGCGGGGGAAGAGGCCCCGCCCCCCAGCATGAGTTCGGGCAGGGGTGGCGGCCTGTGGCCCCCTCCTCCTGGGCCAGGCCACAGCCCCCAGGTCCAGGCTCCAGGCCGTGCCCAGAGCCGACTCGGGGACAGCAGGTGCCGCGACAGGTGGGCGCCGGGCACCTGTTCTCACCTGGTTCCGGACCCTTGGGCTCTGTCCCCTGTCCACCCCGTCCCAGGGGGCCGGCACATTAACAAGGAAGCACGTGAAGCCATCGGGGCCATTCACCCCTTGGCTCTGCACCCCAGCCTGTCCCCCACCCGAGCTCCTCCACGATGTGCCAGGAGCCCTCTGCCCAGCCGGGCCGGTGGGGACAGAGAGAACTGCCTGTAGCAGGAAGGACAGAAGCAGCGAGGCAGGGACAGTGAGCTGAGGCTCCATGCACCAGGACAGGGCGCGGGGGACACAGACCAACACGGAAAACGCCCGCGCACAACCGAAGAGGGACAGACAGAGCCGCCGCCGACCAGAGAGGGCGTCTGTGTGTGTGCGTGTGTGCGGGATGCGGAGCGCAGCGGAGCTGATCTCGAACGGGGCCTCGGGTCGTGAATGCCAAGGGGAGGGGAGGGGAGCCTCCTTGGGGGAGGGGCTTCCGTGTGGCCAGCACGGCGTCCGCGGACCCCACGCCGAGCAGGACGGCTCGTGAGAGGCCACGGGAGCCTGAGTGTGTGACTCGAGTCAGGGGCCTGGCCGTCCGCAGGCTGTGCGGTCAGCTTTTGCAAACCTGCCGGTGCGGCTGAGCAGGGCGGGGCCCCCAGCCGAGGCCACGCAGCCCCAACCCCCTTGTCTCAGGCCTGAAGCCCCCAGCACAAAGCCCACCGCTCAAGTTCAGGCTGCAGGGGCCACGAGGGCAGCCAGGGCCAGATCTGGGCTTCCCTCCTGACCCAGGGCCGCCCTGCCTCTCTGATGGGGGGACCGGGGGCGATTCTCCTTTCTGTCGCAGGAAGCAGAAGAGCGGTTCAGGCTGCGGCAGCCACAGTGCAGCCTCCTCATGCTCTGCTGGCGTCATGCTGGACGCATGCACCCGAGGCCGGCGGGGTGGGGCGGGGGCCGGCGGGAGACCCTCGGGCTCCAAGCAGGCGCCGGTGGGGAGCGGACAGGGAGGAGGGGCTCTTGGTGTCTCCGTGCGTCCACGCGGTCCAGGCACAGCAGCACAGCGCCTTCACCCCTGCCACATGACGGGCCGCCCACCTGGCTGGTCCCTGGGAGCTGCAGCCAAGGGCGTGGCCGGTCGGCTGCCGCTCCTGCTGGGGGCGGGAGAGGGTCCTCCCGGGAGCCCGTGCCACCCTTGCCCTGGGCCTCGGGCCTCGGACTCAGGCTTCACCCCCACGTGCCAAGACCGCCCTTCGGACCCCTTCTCTGTGTGACTGCGCGTCCTCTGGCTGGGGAGGCCGGGAGGCCTGTGTGGCTCCAAGGGCAGCGGGGCCTTCCCGGCTCCTGGCTCCCAACGCCCAGCTCTGTCCCCCGCGGCAACGCCCAGAGCGACAGCTTGGGGCTGGGTGACATGGCAGAGCAGGGGGCCCAGCAACTCCTGTCTGGGGTGGCCCTGGGTCAGGCCTGCCCCCCGAGAGCAGGAGGCTGAGGTGCCTGCAGTGCTAACCCTTGGCCTCCGGACGCCCCTGGGCCCCTCTGCCGCTGAGCTGTCGGCACAGCCCGGTGTGTCTGTCCTCAACCTCACACCCTGCTCCGGGGCCTCCGCTCTCCCTGGGCCGACCAGACCTGCCCAACGGCTGAATTTTTTGTCAATGGAGGGCCTGCATGGGCTAACTCACCACCTGAGTGTGCCCTCGCCACACGTTCTGCCCACTGGCGGGACGTGCTCGTCGGTCATATTAACTGTGATGCTAAATGGCTGGAAAGGGGACACCAGGGTCCCCCGCAGTCAGAGACACCTGACTCGCATGGATCTGCAGGGTTAAAGGCAATGGAAGCAACGGGATCTGCTCAGACCCGCACAGGGCGCAGGGTGGGCGAGTGCTGGGGGTCCGAGTCGGCCCGAGGGCTGGGCGGCAAGGACTCCGTGGTCCTGGAGCCCGGAAGGCCCCCCACCCCGCACTCTGGATGCCCCCAGGCCTCGTGGTGCTGGCCTCTGCCTCTGCCCAGGGAGTCTCCCCGGCCAAGGACGTCACACAGGGTGTCCTCGGAAAGCTCCCCGGGCCCTGCCGAGGACACTGTCTCCCTGGCTGGGCCAGTCCTGTCGGAAGCGCAGTGCGGGTCTGCCGTCATGTGGCCCGGGGCGAAGGGGGCTGGCCATTCCACAGACACAGGCAGGGGCGGTTGGCATCCTGACCTAGGTGAGTACTGGGGTGACTCTCTCGGAGGGGCCGTGGGTCCTTTGGTGGGGTACTTCTTGTGCCGGGGAGTTGAAGGGGGTGGGGGGCCCACAATCATATCTATCCTGGCGAGTAAACAAGAAAAGAGACACCGGCAAACGGGTCATGAGGCACCAGGAGGCGGGCGGCTGGGGACTTGCACAGACAGAAGGAACGACCCAGGCTGAAGCGACAGTGACACGTCTCACAACTACAGCCACGCACAACCACACAGCAGACGCTGTGCTTGCCGATCCTTCCTGGGGCAGGCGAGCACGGGCCCAGGCGCGGCCTCGCGGTGCACCTAGCCTGCCCGGCGAGCATGCACGGGCACGGGCCGCGGCGCCGTAACAGCGCTCAGCCCCTGGGGCCACGCTCAGCTCTTCCCAACAGAGGGGAAGGAAAGGGAGGATTTAGGATCGAAGAGTCCGGTGAGCCCCGCAGCTGCTGTGAGGTGTGCGAGGGAGGCCCGGCAGGCAGCTGTTCTCACACCCGCACACGCGTGCCACCCACCCCGCTCACATGTGCACACTCGCGAACATCTGCTTACACGTGCAGACGGACCCACACAGTCATATGCACACTCAGGCATACGTATGCCACACATATTGCTCACATGTACCGTCACAGGTTTGCACACACTTGCACGCCTGATTGTGTGCACATGCGTTTGCGCTCACACGCTTTCGCATTTCCCCCATGGGCACGAGTGCACACATGTTAGCTCACACGCACAGTACAGGCCTAGCCGGTGCTCTGGGGGGCCCTGAGCCCAGGTAGAGAAAGGTGTCACTCCCTGACCCCCATCCACCAGGGGCAGCTTAAGGCCCAGAGAGACCCCTGCCCCGGCATCTGGGAGCAGGACGGGGGGGCTCCCCAAAGTGGGGTATGCCGACTTCACTCCTCCCGGGGGCTGGGAGCTGGGCCGTCCCCCGGGACAGTCCCCTGACCACCCAGAGCCTCCCGCGGCTGGGGCTCAGGTTTCCCTGGTGACAGCCCTGTTGGAGGGACCGCGGGCACGGAGGGGCTCTCGCAGGCAGAAACGTGAGACCCACAACAGGAGAGACCCACGGCTGCCACGCGGCCTGCTCACAAACACGTACATGCACAGCTTGTTTGTCTATGCAGAGGGTGAGCGTCTATAAGCACACGTGTGCTTGGTATGTATGTGTGCATGGGTGTGTGCGGTGCATGCATGTGGGCACCCGGCTAAGAGCCTACTTGTGTGTACAGAGGTGTGCTGGCACACGTGTGCACTGGGGTGGACACGGGTCTGTGTGCACGCCCCGTCACAGGTGTGCTATTGCCCCAGGCCCTGCGCACAGGTATACACAGGTGGCTTCTGGGGTGAGCCAGCCAGCCTTGCACACATGGGCCTGGGGACAGCAGGGCGTGCCCCGCAGCGGTCACACCGCCCGCCCCACGTCCCGCCTAGGCAGTGGGGCGCTCCCCCCTCCAAAGGCAGGGGGTGGACGAGCCCCGGCCTAGCAGGGGAGGCGCCAAGGAGCAGGCCTGACGCCCGACAGGGCCCTCGAGGGCCCCACAGCCTCTCGGTGGAGCTATTCTGCTCCCCACACACACACGTGCACGACACACACATACAGGGCACATCAGAGACACATGTACACCTACGCGTGCACACACGTGCCGGTACACATGCACACAGAGACCTACACAGTGTGCACATACTCTGCACTCACACAGGCGTGCGTGTGCACACAGCTACGTGTGAGTACACGCACATGTCACGGCGCGGGCCGAGGGGAGAGAACGGGGGGCAGCAGAGGTGTCAAGAACAAACACGGCAGAAAGTCCGTGTGGGGCTGAGAGGAAGGGCCCCGAGGTGGCAGCCAGCAGCACCGGCCGCCGTGTCCCCCACGGCCCTGTCCCCCCACCTCTGGCAGGGAGCACCCCGCCCGTGGCACCCGTCTCCCCAGCGCGTGGCGCATCGGTGCTGATGCCGCAGGACCGGCCCCCGAGCCCCGGCCCTGGGGGCTCTTGCCTGGACTGCAGGTTTTTGATGCGGGACAGCATGTCCAGGTGGCCGGCCGAGTACTGCTCGATCACGTCCATCACGTCGTAGGGCCGCAGGCTCTCCTTGAACTTCCGCTTGGACACCAGGAACCTCATGACACTGAGGGGGACGGGGGGGGGGGCCTTGAGCCCCTGGCGGAGACTGCCAAGGCCCCCCTCCAAGCAGGGCCAGCCCCAGCCTCCCCTGCCGAGGGCCCTGCCAGCGTCTCTGAGAATGTGGACAGTGTGTCCCTGTTACCTGGGCCACCCACCCACCAAACACGCCGGCCGCCCCGGGGCACAGCTGCACAGACAGGCCCCCGTCCACCTGGCTGCCCACGGACAGCCCGGGATGACGGGCAGACGAACGCTGCGACACGAGGTGAGCCACAAGGAGCTGGGACCGCAGGGGTGTCAGCCACCAGGTGTCCCCCAGAGCGCGTGCCATCACCGCCCCCCCGAAACCCCACCCCTTTCTGGGCTCTGGGATGGGGACGCCCTTGCCCCAGATGCCCAGGGTCACTCACCACACTGCCCGGATGCTGACTTTGAGGCCCGGGGTCAGGTCCTCGGTCACGAACTCGCAGTTACAGCTCTTGTTGTCATCCACAATGTCCTCCCCGGGGAGACTTGCTTCTGGGTGGAAGGCGACACAGCCCATGAGGGGACAGACGGGACGCATGTGTCCCCCGTAACAACGGAGCACCGCTCGGCACGGAGAGGAACGAGGCCCTGACTCACGTGCCCCGGGGAGGGGCCCAGAAAACACTCGTGTACAAAGCCAGGTGCCAGAGCACAGACGCCATGCGGTCCACCCGTGTGACATGTCCAGGACACCCCGAGAGGAGGTGGGTTGGGCCTGGGGTGACCACCAATGGTGGCTCCGTTTGGGGGGTGGTTGGCATGTCCTGGAGCCACACGGTAAAAGTGCCAAGTGCCCCTGAATTGTTCGCTTTAAAATGGCTCATTTTATGTGACGTCAATCTCACCCCAATCAAAGAAGACACGGATGAAGCGGGTGCTGCCCCCGGGGGTGAACCCTGGAAGCGTCGGGGCCACAGGAGGCGGCAGAGCGGACCCACCTTCCGAGTTCTGCCGAGACGCCGCGCCCTTGACCCGGAAGGCCTGCCGTGCGCGGCTGCGATCCCCGAAGCTCCAGCTCTTGGGCACCTTGCTGGGACTGTCCTCCAGGCTGTGGTCGGCGCTGGGTGACCGCCTGACGGGCTGGACCTGCGGGGAACCCTTCCCCTTGGCGGCCACACCTCGGGGGCTGGAGAAGACACGGTCTTTCAAACTGACCTTCTGACTGTTCCCCGGAGGACAGACGGACAGACACACACAGAAACATAGCAAGAGACGTCACTCCGGACAGAACCCTCAGGCCCGCCATCGGCTCTGAGCTGATGTCGTCCCTCGGGGGAAGGAGAGAGAGGTAGACTCAGCCCCGGGGAAAGGCCGCCATGGGGCAGTGGCCAGGGGCTGAGCCCAGGCGGGGAGGGGGGATCGCAGGCTGAGGGAGACGCCGTGGGCCATCCACTCCACCAGGGGGTCTCAGGCTGGCTCTGGTGCTCGGCCTGGCCGGGGGTCAGTGGACCCTTGAACCACCCGTGTCCACCGCCAACAGGGGCCCGAGCCCTGTCCACCCTCTGCGAGGTGACACCCATGGCAGGACAGGTCCCCCAATGCCCAGCAGCAGTAGCTTCTCCCTGGGCACCCAGGTGGGCCTCCGACCACCCAGCAGGTCCCCTGTCTGCCCCTCCACACCTTGTAACTGCCCCAGGGTCAGGAGGGGGCAGCGGACCTCTGGGCCCCTCGCAGCCTCGGGGAGCAGGGTGGGGCCGGAAGAGAAGCAGAGCATCGTGGAGGGTGGTGCCTGTCCACCTCCCCTCTGCTGGGGACAGTGCTGGCTCCGCGCCTGCCCCCAGGACACAGTGGGAACGGGCCGCCCCCTCCTGGAGGGCGGAGTGGGTGGGCCTGCTCTGCCAGCCCTATCGGCTGCGGCAGGCCTGCTGTCCCGAGCCCTGGCCGGAGGCGGCAGGGAGGGGGCGACCACAGCCAGCCAGCCACAGCCCTGGGGGGGGGTCCTCGGGCCTCCCTGTCCACGTATCTCATGGTAACCATGGAGATAACCAGGCGACAGGGACAGGCCGCTGTGGTCTAGGTGCAGCACCAGGCCAGGGGCCAGTCCGCCACTCACTTCCTCCCGCTGGGCAGTCCCCGCCCCGTGCGCCAGAGAGAGGACAGCAGGGCTCTGTGAACTGTGAACCCACTCGGGCCTCTGATCAGGGTCTCTCGCTGCTCCTGGGGGCTGGGGAGAAACCTGCCCCGGGGTGGGGGCCTGTGGGGGGCAACTGCGCCAGCTAACACAGCCTCAGGCACTGCCAGCCCCACCGCAGCCGCCCTGGGTCAGCCACCTTCATCGGTCTCAGCAGGGACCCAAGCCTAGGCATGCCCGTCAGGCGGCAGAGATGACCGGCCAGAAGGAGGCAGCCGGCACCGGGTCCACCTGGCCTGGGCGCCGCGGCCCAGGTGGGCGCCCCTGCCTGCCCCGGGTCCCACAGACCGTCTGTGCTAGCTCAGGGACCCCTGCAGGACGGGGAGAGAAGTCTCTCGGGCAGACGGCCCCAAGGTGTGGAGCCGACGGCGGGGGCGGTCCCCCTGGAGTCCGCGGGTGCCCTGTGAGCACGGGACCGGGGCATCAGCTTGCTCAAGACACTGGCCCCGAGCTCGTAACCACTGAACCCAGGGCGAGGCCCAGCCAGGCGGGGGGACCAAGGGACACCCCGTGTCAGGCATCGCAGAGGCCTCTGACCAAATGACCCCTTTTGTGCTCCTGTCCCAACAAAGACCACCACCAGCTGGTGCAGGCAGACCATGAGAAGGGACAGCCCTGCCCAGCCAAGAGGGCTGGGACCTGGCGGGACCTGAGGCCTGTGAAGCACGAGGGGCCCCAGGACACGGCCCCGTGAGGATGGAGCCCACCCTGGTCTGGCGGGCCCCGCCGTCCCCCAGCTCAGGCCAGGATGGGGTTCCGTGCTTCAGGACGCCGCAGGCTGGACACCTAGGTCTCCACAGTCCCCTGCAGGCACTCAACCCCCGACCCCAGCCACCCGGACCTGCCCTGACTCCATAAACCCAGGTGCTGGGGTCCTGCAGGGTCCTCCCTCCCCTCACAAGCCAAGAGCCGGAGCCAGCGTGTGGGAGGGGCTCTGGCCCGATGGCCCGCACGGGGCGGGGTGGTTTTGAGGTACCTGCGCTTTGGCATTTACATGGGGCTGGGGGGCATGTTCAAGAGGGTCTGGGGCAGAAAGCCGAGGTCCAGCTCCCCTCCCTACCTGCCACCCCCCCAAATATGGGGGGTCAGCCACAAACTGGGAGGGGGTGAGTGGGAGGCCCCGGCTGAGCTCGGGCACATCCCGGCCGCACACGGGCCAGCTCGGCAGTGGGAGCCGGCATCCACAGGGAGCTGCCGGCCACGGCTGGCCGTGGATGCCCAGGGGAGCAGGAAGGATGACATGACATTTTGGGGGCTTGTGCACAGCAGGGTTGAACTTGGCCGGGACCCTGACCGCAGCCCCTGACCCGAGGAAGCAGCCTGTGGCCGGGCCCCAGCCTCCCGCCAAGCGCCCATGTCCACGAACGCTCAGGTGACATGGACAGCTGGGGGGCGACCCTCGGAGCCTCTCAGGGTGAAGAAGGATTGGGAGCATGCGCGGATGCAGAGGTACAAGCATGCGGCCGCCGGGGCCCTGGTCCTGCTGCACGGCCCCACCGCCGCCCTCGGCTCAGCACCGACCACATGCACTTGACGGCAGGTGAGCGGCTGCCCACACCTCGCAGAATGCACCAGTCAGGACGGGACACAGCAGAGGGGACACGGGGAGGGGGGGTGCGCCTGGAGCAAAAGCAGAAAGACAGACACTTGCACACCCACCAGCCGGCAGTGGACAGAGGAGGGGAGGGGACGGCGCCCGTGGTGCCAAGGGCGGGTAGCTTCTCCGTCGGCCCGTTTCCAGCCTGCCTGAAACCAGGCCTGAATGGGGGAGGGCCGCCACGGGCTCTGGCTTTTTTCTGGCGTGTCTGGTGTGTCAGGGCAGCCGGGCACACCCATGACGGGGCTGCCCCTGGGCAGCGAGGCGGCGGTTAAGGGGCAGCCGTCCTCAGGTGCCTGGTAGAGGTGCTAGACGGGCGCCAGGAGGAAGGTGCCCCGAGCCGTCGGGACCCGGGGTCGGTGCCCTTGCTGGGTTTCCGAGCCCCCGGCCGGCCCCCTCCTGCTTCGGGAGAAAGAGCGTTGGAATCAGAGGGCACCTTGCACTGCCCCGCGCGGGCTGCGGGCCAAGCTGCCAATCGGAATCGGGGGCCGGGGGCCAGGGCGGCCTCCCCCCGGCTCGTCTAGGACCTCTAATAGGCAGAGCTCGAGCGGGAGAGCCGTGCAATGGTCGTCCGTGCCCCGCGTCCGCGGTACCTAGAGTGTCCCGGGCAGCATCCACACAGGCCCTGGCTGCACGGTCCGCCTTTACTGGAAATGAGGAGAGCACAGTTAGTCCCCGGGCAGGGCGCTGGGCTGGGCGGGTGCACAGAGGCAGCCCGACCGCCCCGGGGCGGGCTCTGGGCTCGGGGTCCACCAGCCGCAGAGCTTGCGTCTGAACACGGACCGTTAGGACGCTGTGCGAGAGGTCTCCTGCCGGCCTGGAAAAGAAAACTGTCCCCTATTTTTGGAGAAAAACAATTCCCTGTTTATTCCTCCAAAAATACCTTTTCCTTCCAGAGTCAGAGCTTGGGGTCGCGTCTTTGAAAAGATGTATTATTTTTTGCCACATTCATGCAAACAAGAAAATAATACATGAGCCGAGAGTTCGCAAAAGGCTTGCGCTGGATGGACCGGATTCCGGAAAGCACGCGTTTGGGGGAGAAAAACGTGCAGTTTGGTGTCACAAACCCATCAGCGAGGCCTCGCTGAGCCCAGTTGGCTCAGTTTGCCCGGGGGGCCGCGGGGGCTGCTGCCTGGAGCGAAGCTAAGGAGAAGGGGCTCAGGGCCCCCAGTCTGTTCATTCCAGGTCCCTGTGAATCCGCCTCCGTGAGCAGAGGTGGACTTGGGGGGCGCGGTTCTGCAGGAAATGCCCTTCCAATGGTCGGCGTCCCCACGGCCTTATCTCCTTGCCAGAGCACGGAAATCGTTAAACAAAGAATGAAGCAACGAACCAGAACTACAAGAAACCCTTCATTTTCCTGGGGCCCTCCCTCTCCCTCCACCTTTGAAGCCGTTGCCCCTGAGACAGCAGGTCTCCAACCACGCCCCTGAGAAACCCAGACGCGCCTGGGGGTCTCGCTCTGGGAAGGAGGGCCCGGTGTGCACACAGTCATTTAAACATCTGTGGCACCTGCTGGAGGGCTCGATCTGGCAGGAGAGAGCGGGGCTCCAGCTGTCCCAGCAAGTGCTCGCATATGGGGCAGACCTGGTGACTCGCTGTCCCCAGGACCACCCCCCCGCCCCGGCCGCTCTACCTGCTCGCAGGAGACCCTCCAATTTGGGGCGACCGTTCCCTTCCAGGGCACCTCCCCCATGTCAGCCACAGGTACATCAGAGTATGCCAAGCAGTTGAAGACAGGGACCCCTCCGCCAGCCTCTCCCGGGGCCCCAGGCCTGCAGGTGCAGCCCCCCACCTTGATGCTGTCCCCCAGGAAAGAGGACAGTGGGGGGGCTCTGCCTCCAGACCGTGACCAGCCCGCAGGCCAGCTTGGCTGACGCAAACCTCCCCACTCAGCCACCTGCCCCGGAAGCACTTCTCAGGGCCCTTCGGCCCCACGCCACCACTGGGGACGGTTCCCGCTGCCATCTGATGGGGCGCCCGCCCCACACCTGGACGCTCAGCACGCGAGACAGGACTGGCTCACTAACCGTATCCATTTCAACGCAAACTTAAACAGCCACACGTGGCCAGTGGCTCCCGCGTGCGGAGGCGCGGGCCCTGACTCTGACAGAACGGGGCAGGGGGTGGGGCTGGGCTGCCGGCGGCCCCACCCCTCCCAAGCACGGGGCCAGCCTCTGGGGCTTTCCTGCCCCCATCAGCCAACCAGAGCGTCACCTGTCTGACAGCTGGGGCGTCAAGCCCAGGGAGCCGGGCCCACGAGGGGGAAGACACATCACACACATGCACCGAGACCAGACTGGACAGACACGCCTGTGACGGGGGGACCCACATGGACAAGGGGCAAAGCGGCTGGGGTCGGGGGTCTCCTCCAGGGACAGGCGGGGGTGGGGGCAGTCAGAAACGGGAAGATCGGAGCGTGGGTCAGAGACACACCCAGAGTGACACAGCCCGGGACCCCTGGCTGCCCTGTCCCCAGCTCCAACCTGATGCAGGCGGCCTCGGTCCGATGCCGCCATGGCCATGGCACATGCCCACCGTGGGCCAGGCCACGGAGGGGCGGGGGTGTCACTGGGGCTGAGCAAGCGTCCCTGTGTCCACCCCGCCCATCTGCACTTCGTGGGGCAGGGTCACCTCCCGGGCAGCCCAGGGACACCCGCCCCCTCATGGGTACAAAGGAGAATGCGGCCTCGCACACCAGAGGGTCTGTGGCTGCCCCAGGGGAAGGGACGGCAGTGTACTGGCCATTACCTGGCTGACAGGTGCGCCCCCTGGGGAGGCAGGCTCTGGGTCCCCAGGAGGGGGCTGGGCCAGGCGGGCCCCGGGGAAGCCATGGGGTCACAGGCAGGCAGGGACACAGGACACACGGGGAGGAGACGGAGGATCGGTGTGCGGGAAGCAGGGGGCAGAGCCCGGGGGCTCCCGCGTGTCCTCACCTTGAGTCCTGCTTTCAAGGTCAGCACCTCGTCCCCAAAGACAGAGCGCGCGGGAAAGGGCCCGAGAAGGGCAGTGACATGATTAAAGGCACTTGGGAGGGGCCAGATGTGCAGATTGGGGGAGGGAAGGCAGGAGAGGAGAGAGAGAGAGAGAGAGGCTGAGACCAGAGTGCTGGGCGGAGGTGAAAGCCGGGGCGTGAGCACACGGAGCCGCCTCCGGCCTCCGGGGCCTCGGACAGGCTGGTGGGCGGGCGAGGGGCCGCCGTCCCCGGGCCACCATCCAGCAGGGCGGAGCCCAGCCCCCGTCTCCCCCAGGCTAAACCGGCTCCGGCCCAGCGTTCGCATCCTCAGCCCCCGTGAGGGGCCCTTTTGCTGATGGTCTTTCGGCCCATTCAGGGCAAGAGCGGTGCCCGCCTCTGCCATTCCGGGCACCAGCCATCAGTCCTCGGGCACCGGGAGGTGGCGGGAGGGTGCCCTCTCCCGGTCATAGGAGCAGGTGGGCTCAGCCCAACTCCGTCTCTGCCACCTCGGGTCCAGGGCGGGCACCAGTGCGGGTGGGGGTGGGAGGGCAACATCTCTGGCCTGTGGTCTGGGCAACGGGCCTCCCTCTGCAGCGTGTGCACAGCGTGCTGGGGACCCCCGGGCTCAGAGAACTCAGACTGGCTGCAGTTCATCAGCCGTGACGTTGTGGCATGACCTGGATTTTCTCTTTAACCCCAGGAAGGCTGTGGGCGCCACCCCCCTCTGCCTGCAGCCCACTCACAGCGTCCCCCCTCGGGGTCTCCTGCCTGCCTGCCTGCCTCAAACAGAACAGGCAGGGACCTGCAGGGCCCCCCAAAAGACGGGAGACCCTGTGCTACAAAAGGAACCTTCCCACTCCCCCCAGAAACCGTCGACAGGCCAGGATCTGCCCCCGGGACCGGTCCTCAGAGCGGCCTCCTCTACCGCCTGCCCCAGGCCCCAGCACTGAATCCCCCGAGGGGCCCGGGACCTGCCCTCCGGGGGACCAGGGGCCCCCACCGCCACTGGGCATTCACCGCCAGGCAAGGTCCCAGGCACGGACCCCCACGGAACTGCCCTAGGGCCCCGGCAGGGACGCGCGCAGATGGGGGGCGGGGGGCGGGCACTGACCTGGGGGACGGTTCTGGCTGCTGTGGCTCCTTCCTTGAAACAGAAGCAACGAGACTGTCAGGGCCCGCCCGCCCCCACCCTGTGCCCAGGGCCCCCCGCCCCCACTCCCACCCCCGGTGGCAGCGGCAGAGGCAGGTCCTGGAGTGAAGAGGGACTCCGGCCCTTCCCGCTGGGCTCCCACTTCTCTCCGGGGGCCATCTGCACGCCCACCTCTGCCTGAGGGCCGGTGGGGCCCACGAGGTACGGGGTCTCTCCCACAGACACTGCCCCCACCCCCGCACGTGGGCCAGTGCCCAAGCGCACTTTCCCCCCGAGGGGTCTCCCAATTCACTGTCCTCTGCAGTCTGGACAGCTGCCACCCCCGCGTCTTCGAGGCTGGGTCCGCTTTGCTCAGCAGTTCCTCCCTGGATTCCGATCCGCCTCTCCCTCCTGCATCTTTCCATCAGCGGTGGCAGGAGAAACCCCACCGCAGCTCCCACACGCAGCCGGAAACCGGGGCTGCGCGTCCCAGCTTGTCCGCAAAGGCTCTGCTGCACGCCCCGCTTGGCCACGCGCCTCAGCCACCCACGACGGGGCCACGATCCTCGTTTCCAGCTGAGACCTCGGCCGGGGCTCCCTCACCCCCGTGCGGGGAACAGTCGCCTTCCTTGTCCGCATTTCCAGCAGCTGCTTCCCCTGCACGACCTGGGCCTCTTCACTCACGCTCTTCACAGCTCTCCCCAAACTGCCTGCTGCCCGTCACCCGGTCCCAAGGTCACTTCTGCACGGCCCCGGCACCCGTCACCACGGCGCCCCGCTTCCCACAGGGAGACCTGCGTGAGCTCCTCTCTCTTCCTCGATCGAGGGCCATGAACTGGGGGCTCGACCTGCAGAAATCAGCCCTCGCCCGTTCCGGAAGCCAAGGATCCAAGCTTGGGAGCCAGAGCGCCCCCTGAGGCTGCAGGGGACAGGCCCTCCGCTCCTGGCAGACCCGGGCGTCCCCCGGGCTGGCGACCACTTCGCCCCGTCTCCATCTTCACTCACGCTGCTGTCTCTGCTGTCTCTTACAAGGCCGCTCATGGTTTACATCCAGCGGGTCTCATGCTGAGATCACTCACTCACTCCCATCGGCAAAGGCTTTTCCAAAATAAGGCTGCGGTCGCCGGTTCCAGGACATGGACATGTCTTTGGGGTGGCCAGCACAGACTCCACCTCGGCTGCCCCACTCAGGGCTCTGACACGGGACCCGCCTCCTCTCCACTCCCACCCCACCCTCCTGCCGAGCACTCGGGGATCACCAGGTCCCGTGGCCACTCCATGCCGGGTGTCCTGGCCCTGCTGAGTGCCCGTGGGCAGCAGGGCCCGCAGGAGGGCGGACGTGCCCCCCCCCACCGCCCACATGCTGCCGGCCTGTCTGCTGACCTGAACGTGAGCCCGGATTTACTCTTGAGGTTCCGCAGCAGCTCCAGCTGGTTCAGTGGCGGGATGAGTCTGCAGGCGGGAGAGGTCGGTAAGCTGCCGCCAGCCGGAGCCCGGGGACACCTCGTCCCGGCACCCCCTGGCGTCCCCTTCACACGGAGGGGCCTGGGGATGGGGTTGCAGCCTGTCCCCGGCAGGAAGAGGAGTGGTCCGGGGCAGGGGACCCAGGGCCCTGGGGCACCATCCGCACTCTCCGGCTGCACCTCCGCAGGGCCGAGGCCCCGGAAGTGCACAGTGGCGGCTGGCACAGCAGGGGCGGGATGGAGCAGACTGGGCAGGGCCCTGGCGCCCAGGCGGGGGGCTTACGCCCGCCGTCCCCTCTCCAATCCTGGCACACCCCCGAGGGCAGCACAGTATAACAGAGGACCCCGCACAAGCAGGCTCCCTCTCTGCGGAGCCAGGGCAGGTTCAGGGTCACAGAGGAGCTGCCTGGATGGGGGGAGGCCCTTTGACCCTGGGCAGCTGGCCAGGCTCTGCCACAAGGCCCCCTTCCCAGACCCAGCCACGCCCGCGGGCCTCCTCACGCCCGCCGCCCCCCGCCCACCACCGGCCATCGAGTGTCCCGACAGAACCTCTGTGAAGAACAGAGGCCCAGCCTTCACCCCAGGGCAGGGGGTCTGCAGACCCAGCAGGTGCCTGGGGGGCCCGGGCTCCACGCCTCCTGGTCTCTCCAGCCTGCCCCGGCTGCCTCCCACTGTGACCCCACTGGGCCTTCATCCTTCTGAGTCCCGGCCCCTCCCAGCCTCCAGCCTCCTGCCTCTGGGGCCCCCGACCCGCCAGGAGCTGTCAGAGCCTCAGCCCAGCCCCATCTCCTGCGCCTGCCCCCGTCCTGTGGCTCAGCCCTCCGCCGTCCTGGTCCTTCTGTCCTTCTGCCTCCAGGGAAGGCGGGAGCCCACCTCCCCTGGGCGTCGGCCACCCTGCGTGTGATGGGTCCCTGTCATTTTCATGCTCAAATACTCAGTGGCTCCAAAGCAGAAAGAGCTCAGACCCCACTGTGCATCTCACCCTGACCTCGGCCCCCGCCCGTCTCCGGCTTTGCCCTGGCCCCTCCCCCTGCCAGGGGCCTGGCCAGTCACTGTCCCCTCTGCAGGCCCAGCACAGCCAGGCGGGGGCAGAGGTGCCCACACAAGCTGGGGGAGGGCGGTCCTGTGAGCGCTCCCTCCCTCCCCCGCCCAGGACTGTCTGCTGTCCTCGTGGGTCAACACTAAGCAGGAGGCTGGGCAGTTGGGGTGCTCGTCCCGTGGGCCCAGCAGAGTCCCCAGGACGGGGCCCGGGAGCCCAGGGGCCTCCCCACGCCCCTCGACCACCCACCCACCCACCGGCCTGGCGCAGAGACGCCAGGATGGCTCCCCACACGCAGGTCCAAGGTTAGAGACACGCAGACGGGACGCCATGCCCTGGACACACAGCAGCGGGGACGGAACACGGGCGGGCAGGGCTGGGGCAGGGATGCACAAGCACCACACGCAGGCCGACGCGCCACACGCAGCCTGTCGCCTCTGAGGGCGGTCGGTTGGGGAGGACAAGGGTGCGGTGTGCTGACACGAGTGGGGGACACGTCGGGGGCACCCCCAGGACAGAGTAGCAGCTGGTCTTGGGATCAGCCAGGTTGGGGACGACTCTAGCCGCCCAGGCCCAGGGCCAGGGACGGGGCACCTGGCAGACCCCGGGGGACGTGGACAGGCTGGAGTGGGTGAACCGGGAAACCTCCCCGGCTGAGGGGCCTGAAACAGGGTGTCCCCAGCTGCGGGGGCAGCCCAGAGCCCAAAAGTCCCAGGTCCGCAGTGGGGGGGCCTGGCTCCCATCACCGCCTTCTCCTCTGCGGAGGCCTGGGGTCAGCGGAGAAGGGCACGCCCATGCAGGGCGGAGGTGCCTGGGAGGCTCAGTCCTGCCCACCATGGAGCTTGGTCCTGCCTGCCCTGTGCAGCGCCCTCCTCCCTCTTGGGGGGCGGGGTGACTTCCTAACATGGAGGTGGCAGGGGGGAGCTTCGGTCCACACGGGGAGAGGGCGGCCCTCGCTCTGCAGGGCAGTGGGTGGGGGCTGTGCCAGGTGCCCACCTTCTCCACAGGGAAGGAAGGGGCACTGTGTGGGGTGGAGTTCCCTGCAGCAGCTCGGCACCCCCCAGTCTGGGCAAACGACCCTGTTTCTTCCCTCCAGGTGGGAGGGAGGGCCCCTGTGCAGGCGCAGGGAGGGACCGCAGGCCCCTACCCTCCAGGGGCCAGGGTCTCCAGCTCACTGCACGAGTCCACAGGGAGTGCCTCAGCCCAGAGGCCAGCGGTCCTGGGTGCAGGGCGGGCTACCTGCCAGGGGCGGGGCCCCCTGGGGTGTCCCCACCACCTCTGCGCCGTGCATCGGGGGGGGGCCCATGGGGTGAGAGTGGCGGCACCTGGGGGTGACCCCAGCCACTGAGACAAGGCAAGAAGCAGGACAAGGAAGAGAAGACAACCGGGGACAGACAGATCCGGCGCGAGAAAGCGGCTGAGGGGCAGGCGGGGACAGTTGGGAGGGCACACCAGGGAGACAAGGGAGGCGCCCTCCAGGCAGGAACACAGGGTGCTGAGGGCAGCGCCCGGCCAGGCCACAGGCTGGGGCAGGGTGCAGGGGTTCGGTGGGCGGCCACCGGCTCTGGGGGCCGGGGCGGCCCCACGACAGTCCCACACGGAGGACAGACCACACCACACGCCTCTGTCCCATGCATGTCCTACCTGGAGGCCCCGTAGGTTTGAGCTTGCGAGCTTTCAAGTGTTTTCACACGCACACAAGGGGAGAGAATGGAAATTTTAAAAGAACGGGGTAAGAAAAAGAAAATGAAAAAAAGAGTCGAGGGCAGCGAGGGAAACAACAGAACAGAGAAGGTTAGCGTGTGCGCCCCCTGCCTCGGCTGGGAGGCTGGGGGCACAGGGCCGTGGCGTCCCGGGGCGATGGAGCTTTCCAGATGGACGCGGGGTGGGGGTCACACCCTCTTCCCGGGTGACAAATCCTCACTGGGGCCAATGGCAGGTGGGGACCGCCTCTGGTCTGCCGGGCCACCCCCAACTTCAGAACCCTCAGCAGCTGAGGGTTCCAAGGGTGGGAAGCCCCAGGGCTTGGCTTCACCCCACACGGCAGAGGGCAGGGCGGCACCCGCCCACCTGAGGGCACCAGGCCCGGGGGGACACGGGGCGGCCCCCAGACCTCGTCATCTCAGACCTCCATCTGAGCAAGAGCCAGGCACAGGCCAACCCCAGGGCGGCCCCTCTCCCTGGGGCTGCCAGCTGCTCTTGCCTGGGGCGCGCTTTGCATGCCGACCACGTGGCCTCTCGGGCCTGCTGGTGGCTCCGCCAGCCACACCCAGACAGGGCTTCCCGCACCCCTCTCACCCCCGCCCCCAGAGGCTGCCTGGAACCCCAGGGCACGGGGGTCTCCGGTCCTAAAGCTTCGCTGCAGTCTGGGGTCACCCCCCGTTCCTGCCGAGACCCTGGGCCTCTAAAGTGTGCGGCCGCCCAATGGCCGCTGTGGCGGGGCAAGGGCCCGAGCCTGGGGGGGGGAACCCCACAGTGCCCACGACACCATGCACCTGGAGAGGAGGCTAAGCGGGGGGCGGGGGGAGTGAAGGTGAAAATAAAAGCTGCGAGTTATGAAACAAAACAAAATCAACAGCGAAATAAACCACACACAGAAACTCCCTTTTGAAAAGTACATACATTTTAAAGAAAAAAAAAAGAAACAGAAATCAATCAAAATAATGAACAACCAAAAACGGGGTTTCCGAACGGATGGGAAATGAAAGGCCGCAGAGGCGTGGTGGCCCGGGGCGGCGTGGCGGTACCTGTACATGGGCACAGTGACCGTGCGCTCATAGTACTGCCAGGTGGAGTGCAGGTCCGTGCGCGACAGGTTGGTGGCGTAGAACCTCCAGGCGGACTGCGGGGCAGACACGGCTGGTCGACCACAGGGCAGGGCTGGGGCCATGGCGATCCTGTGGGGGCCCTCCCACCTGTCCCCACCCCCGCGGGCCTCAGTTTACCCCTGTAGATCGGGCCGCATGGCAGCCACCTCGCTGATGGCATCTGCCTTTCCTCATCAGCCTTACCTGACACCTGGCAGCGCTCACCTGCCTCCCACGTGGTCGCCTCCCGCCTCCCCAGTCCTGAGGGGACGTGCTGGCCCGTGCAACCTTGGGAGCTGGGGGGCTGGGGACACAGGGCCCCAGGACCCCATCCTCCAAGCATGGCGGCCCGCAGACAGTGGGGGAGTCAAACTGAGCACCACGCGGGGTCCCGGCCTGCTGGTCCAACCATCCTCAACCTGGCCCAGGCCTCTGTCCCCAACTTTTGCACACGTGGTAGAATTACCCAAGTTCCCCCCATTTTGACCACGTTAAAAGTGTATGATCCAGTGCGTGGCCCTCAGCACTATCCGGCCCCGCATTCCCGTCACCTGAGGATGAGCCACCCCTACCCCCATCAGTAGGCGCCCCCACATCCCCCGAGACCCTGGCCCCCCTAGTCGGCACGGTCCCCCCGGGTTTCCTTCTGAGGGGCTCGTACGCGTGGCCTCTGGTGCTGCCTTCGTTCGCGGAGTGAGTTTCTGAGTCCATCCATGTGCCTCATTCTTTTTAAGGGTGAGTACGGTGCCATTGGAGGGGCAACGCCACGCTGTCCCTCCATCCCTCCACTGACGGACAGTGGCGGTTCCCCCTTTCGGCTGTCGCAAGTGAGCCCGCTGTAAACATCGGTGTGAACGTGCTGGCGGAATGCCCACTTCCAGTTCTTTGGGGGTCTACTTAAAAGTGGGGTTGCTGGGTCACATGACGGTTAGGTTTTTCGGGAACCCCAGACCTCCCGAGAGTGGCCGCATTGTTCCACACTCCCACCAGTGGTGTGTGAGGGCTCCCGTCCTCCAGTCCTCTCCCTGGGGAGCGGTGGCGTCTCGCTGCGGTTTTCATTTGCGCTGCCCTCGTGACTCGCGGTGCTGACGGCTTTCCGTGGCTGGCTGGCCCCCGTCCCTCTCCGGGGAAGCCCTGTGCCTATTCCCAGCGAGCTGTAAGCGCCCTTTGTACACTCCGGGTCCCAGGCGCTTACCAGACATTAGACGCGCAGACGCCTCCCCCATTCTGTGCTGACCCCCCAGTGCCCTTTGATGCAGCCAAGTTTTTAATTTGGATAGAGCTCTATTTGTCTCTATTCCTCACTGCCTGTGACGTTGGTGTCATTTCTAAGAAACCGAGGTCATGGGGACATCCACTGCACCCGCCTCTCAAGTGTTACAGTTTTAGCTCTTACGTTTAGGTTCTTAACCGTTCCTCTGGGGGTTATGGTGGACGCCGTAAACTTGTAACAATCTAGTCTGAATCAAGACCAAGGTAGCATCAACAGGGTAGAAAACTCTGCCGCCCAAGGTCCCCCTTCTGTTGCTATTGTAACAAACAGCACCTTCACGCACCGTGTGCCCAGAAATGCAGATCTGGGATTTTCGCTCCACGCATTTGTCTTTTAATCACCTGGGGGAAAATGGGTTTCAACCCAAAAACATACGACCACTCTCGTCTGCATTTACCTCTGTGGCCGCCGTCCCCAGCGCCCGTGCGGCTGGAGTCACGGCCCGGCATCCTTTCCCTCCAGGCCGAAGGACGCCCTTCCACGTGTCCTGCGGGCAAGTCCGTCTGGGACGAACTCCCTCGGCTTTTTATCACCTGGGGGTGTCTTCATTTCTCCTTCACTTTTGAAGGGTAGTTTTCCCAGAAATATGATCCTTGTTTGACAGTATTTTTCAGGACTTTAACTGTGTCCCCCAACCCCCACCCACGGCTGCCATCGTTCACCTGGCTGAGGACACCCTCGTCCCTGAAGTGCCATTTCTCTCGCTGCCTCCAGCAGCCAGTCCCTCCCTGTCTTCGGGTTTTAGCCTTTCGCTCACAGCGCGTCCTGTGGGTCCGATTTTTCCCCTTGGAGCTCCCTGAACTTCCTGGACCTGGAGACTCACGACGTCCATCAAATTTGGAAAGTTTTCGACCTCGTCTCTTCAAACGCTCCTTGTGGGCCTTTCCTCCCCTCTCTTCTCCTTCCGCCTCGTGTCTCTGTTGCAAACCAGCTGTTTCGAGTGGTGTGGCGCGGAGCCTCTGGTGGCCAGGCTCTGCCCCTGCTGCGCCGCTCACAGCGGCTGGTTCAAGGACTTTCCAAACGCTCTCACACGCACCACACTCCTCATCATGTGTGGTTGTTAGCTCAGGGCTCAGCCAGCCGCACGACGAGGGTTCCGTAAGCCCAAGGAACCGAAGAAGAAACAGAGACTCGGCCCTCGCCGCTTGGCTCTGCGTTGGGCACGCCCTCGGCAGCGAGCAGCGCCGCGGAGAACCCGGCGTTAGCCTGCACCTCCTGTTTGCATGAAGCCCAAAGGTCAGCCGGAGGTGCAGGTTTAGGGTCTTCTCCAGTCACCTCTGACCCTGCATCCAGCCATGGACTTGTGTGTGGACTTCCAGGGCCCCCAGTATATGGGGGCCTTTCCGAAGCCCCAATTTCCCCACGTGTCTCCTTCCCGCACCTGTTCTTTCCAGGTTTTTCCGTGGCTCTGTTGCTGGTCCCGCCAGCTGTTCCTGGTCCCAGTGGCTGCCGCCAGCCCAGCTGCCTTTGCGTTTGACAGACGCCACCTGGGAGGCTGCTCTGGTCTGCAAGTGCCCAGGCGAGCAAAGCAAAGACAAACCCGCGGGACGGCTCGGCGCACGGAGCGGCCGGTTGCGTGAGGCGAGGGGCACAGACGGGGCTCAAGCAGCTCCTGGTCACCGGAGTGGGGGGGTGGCTGAGCCCCCACCCACATGTGTACCAGGGCGCCCTGAGAGGCAGCTCGGTGGCACCGGTGACAGTCTGGCCCGGGGCTGGGCCCGCACGGCACACAACCAGCACAGAATCGTCGCCGCGCTGCCACGGGCCTCCGACCCGGCTCCCAGCACACGGACTAGAGCTCCCATGCCCGACACGTTCCTGCACAGGGACCAGGGTCTGCCCGCAGACGGGGGACAGCACCGGGCAGGGCTCTGCTCCCGCACGTGCTGGGACCAGGCCGGGGGCTCTGTGGGTCCTGAGGGGCTGCCACCTGGACTCACCTGGATCAGGCCGGCAGCGGGGTTCCGCCTCTTCTCAAAGTGCTTCTGCCGGTGTTGCTCCTGGACTTTCAGGGCGAAGCCAGACCCCAAAATGCCCTGCAAGTCACCGGGGTCAGACAGAGCCCCTGGCACCACATGGCCCAACCCCCACACTTGCCTCTGGGGCTCCACCTCCCACCTCCCCAGTCCCCAGGTACCCGGACACAGGGTTGGGGGAAAACATTTGGATTTGGGGTAAAGGACATGCCAGCTTGCAGGAGCGTGGCAGGGCCCGCACCGAACTCTGGGCCCGGAGACTCAAGGCCCTTCCCTGATCTGTCCACACGGCGGTCAGTGCCGGCCAGGCCCCCCGTGAAGGGCCACCGGGCACTGAGGCTGCCCGGCCGGCTGTGGGTGGACAGTTCAAGAGCCCCCGCGCCTTCTGCAGGAAACGGGCCTTCGGTCCCCTGGAGACCTGACGAGGGAGCGGTCACCGCACAGCACTGATCCTGGTCACGGGGACCCTGCTGGCCAGACCCACCGGACTGGGAGGAGCTGACGGTGACACAGAGATGCAGGGCCAGACGCTGCAGCCTGGGGCCCTCGGAGCCCTCTGGGGCGCGCTGTGCAAGCTCCAGCTCCAGGCCGGGGCGGCCGCACTTGGGTTCCCAGGAAGGGCACCTCCAGTGCCCGGAGGGCGGTAGACCCTACCAGGGCCCTGCTCCTGTCCCACGTCCCTCTAGGGGTCACCTGGGAGCCCGGGACCCCACGCCCGCCAACGGCAGAAAACAACAGGACTCACGGCAGGGAGAGCAAAGAAGGAGACGCCGATGAGGGTGAACGTGGCCGCCAGGAGCCTCCCGTTCCAGGTCTGGGGGTACTTATCCCCGTAGCCGATGGTCGTCAGGGTGATCTGCAGGACAGCCAATTGGGTCACCCACCAGGTTTGGCAGCGGCCACACAGGGGCCGGTGGCCCTGAGCCGGACACTCCTCCTCAGCCCTCGGGGGCTGACGCCAAGGGCTCGCCCCCACCTCCGCAAGGCAGGCTGGACTCTGGGCAGTGGCAGAGTCACGGGGCCACCCCTCCCCCGCAGCCCCCATGGGTCCCAGGAAGGCCTGGCCAGCCTCAGCCAACCTTCAACCCTGCAACAAACACCGAAACTCCCCACATCTCCCCCTTTCCCCTGCACACGGGGGCAGGCAAGCATCACACCCGGGAGAGCCCGGGGGGCCGGCGTCATACTCGGTACAGGACAGAGGCTGCAGCCGGCTGCCCGGCAGCACAGAAAGGGCCAGGGGCCTGAGAGGGGACAGTACCAAGAAGAAAAACAAGCAGGGAGGGGACGGAGCCCAGAGACACAGTGTCGGGCCGTGGGCTGCCTTAGGGGGCGGCCTGTAAGCTCAGGCCGGGAGAGAGGGAGGGGCCGGGAGGGTAGGTGGCCATGAGTAGGGGCCAGAGATTCTCGGGCTCCAGACCTACCCTGGGGGCAGGGAGCAGCCCAGGGAGCTGAGCGCCACCCTCGTGAGCAGGGGTGCGGTTTCCCTTTTAAAAACTTTTCTGTCCCTCAGTGTGACAGGCAGGACACGGCCTATCTGCCCCTCCAGCGGGGGTAACACACAGATGGTCCACAGGAAGAAAGGGAAGAGAGGGAGGGAGGGAGGGAGGAAGATGGTGACCCCCCAGGGCCGGGCCTCCCCGCCCACACACTAGCCCGAGCACCCGCCCCCAGCCAGCCTGGGCGCCACGGTCCCGAGTGGTCAGCAGGTGGTCCCAGGGAGGCATCTCTGGCCAAAGGGAGCCCAGCCGTCTCCAGTCCAGGCCCTGGGGGTCAGGGGGCACATGGGGGAGTGGACGGGGGTCCCCGAGGAAGGCCATGCCCGGCGAGGGCATCCCTGTCAGGAACAGCGGGCCCAGCGGCCGGGACTCACCAGGCCCCACCAGAGGGCATCAGCGTAGGTGTCAAAGTGGTCGTTCTCGCCCTTCTCCGCCAAA
Source organism: Mormoops blainvillei (assembly GCA_004026545.1). Classification (NCBI taxonomy): domain Eukaryota; kingdom Metazoa; phylum Chordata; class Mammalia; order Chiroptera; family Mormoopidae; genus Mormoops; species Mormoops blainvillei. The sequence goes on along the minus strand of PVJD01000632.1, from coordinate 311,433 downwards.
TACACCAGGAACGAGGCCAGGATGAGGCACAGAAAGCCGATGTACCAGGCGGTGACCAGCTCCTGGAGAGGCGGCCACATCAGAGCGCCTGCCCTTCCCGGGCGGCTCTGTGGCTCCAGGGCCAGCAGCTGCCCGGCCGCGTGGCCCCAAGCTCGGGGCAGGTGACTGGGGTGGCTGGTTTTCCTGGGTGTCCCCACCACTGGGAGGACAGCAGCTAAGGACGGCCCAGCACGTACATCCATCCAGGGCTGTAGGTGTCCCCAAGCAGCTGGCAGGCCATCAGGCCAGAGAATGCCAGAACTTGGGACCCGGCCCCAACTTCCCTGAGCTTGGGGGAGACACCCTGCCAGCCTGCCGTCCCTGGGAGGTCCAGCACCTCAGCACCTTAGGGGACCAACACCCTTGGTCTTGCTGACCGAGGCCCCGCCTCAGGGCTCACGCAGAGGGGACAGTGGGTAGGGGCCGTGTGGGCCCACCCACGCCAGGGTGGCAGGAGTCTGGGCCTCCTGGGGGCTCCCTAGATGTGGAGAGGGGCTTGGGACAGGGCGCGGCAGCAGCCACCTCGCGGGTCCCACTGCCAGCAGCCACCGCCAGCCTCAGCCTAAATGGGCGCGGCTGGGGCACCGATCCGGGCACACCCACCCAGCTGCCGGGGAGCCGGCGGCGGGCTGGCACCTTCCCCGCTGGCAGGCTCACCTTGCTGTGGGCATAGACCACGGAGCCCAGGAGCTTCCAGGTGCCGCCCCGCCGGTCCATGCGGATCATCCTGAGGATCTGCAGGAAGCGCAGGCTGCGCAGCGCCGACGTGGCGAAGACGTTGCCCTGGGAGCCGGCGGCCAGCACGGCGATGGACGCGATCAGCACCATGATGTCTGCGGAGGTCAGAGCTCGAGGAGACTGCGGGCTGGGGGGCACGCAGCCGGGGTCCAGCCCCGCGTGGGGACAGTGACTGGCGTCGGCCCGGCCTTGCCCTGAGCACAGCCGCCCTGCGCCCCTGCCTTTCCGGTCGGCCGAACCGCAAGCTCTGACGCCTCGCGGGCGGAGCATCCCGCCGTCTCGCCTGACCTGTCGGCCCCTTCCAGAGCCCCTGTCTGCCCTGCACCCCCACGGGCCTCACCGATCACACAGAAGGGCTTCCGGGCGAACTTGAGCCGCCCTCTCCAGCCGCGGTAGCGGCAGCAGCAGCCAGCGGCCCAGATGCGCACGAAGTACTCCACGCCGAACACCACGATGGTCACGATCTCCTGCAGGGGGCGCAGCTGAGTCAACGCCGGGACGCGGCCGCGGGGGCGTGGCCTGGCCCCGCGGGGGCCGCCCCCAAGCCCGGGGCAGCCCCTGGAGAGGGCCAGGATGAGGGGCTCCCCAGGCGTGCATTCTGGAGCAGGAGGCCCCTCTGTCACCACCAGCAACACAGAAATCACATGGGGTTGCCATGGCGCCGGCCCCTGCACCTCAGGGGTCGTTGTGGGCGTCTCAACCCCCGCCCCACCCGCACCCGCATCTGCCAGGGAACACCCCACGTCTCCGTGGCTCCGGGAGGCCGCGAGGCGGGGGCAGTGGGCGCCAGGCTGTCAAGTGCTGTGTGATGCCTCAGGCTGGGGCACAGCTGGGTGCTGGGGTGTTGGGAGAGGGGCCGCGGACCCCGGGTCGGAGCTGCGCCGACCGCGCGCCCCTGTGCTCACCAAGATGTAGAGCGCGCCCTCCGAGCTCTTCTCGTACTCTTTGATGGTGGAGAACACCGACAGCACGAGGCACGAGAAGACCAGCAGGAACCTGCGATGGGGAGGGACGTCAGCGCGGGCGGCCTGGGCCAGGGCAGCAGAGGGGCACCCCCACACTCTGCCACGCCCCCAGCTGGCGGGAGGCCCTGACAGCCTCGCGTAGGGGTCCGGCCCGAACTCAGAGTAAAAGGGAACAGGTCTGGCCTCTTGCGCTGGAGACGAGCCCCGCGCCTGCCCCGCCGGTGGCGACAGCAGCGTCCGCAAACCCCACGCTGCTCCTCGTTCACCACGTCCCCTCTCTAGGCTCCGAGGCGGAAATTCTCTGCCCTCCTGCTAATGCGGACCTCCACACGCATCCACCCCGCATCCCTTGCCTGGGTCCGTGTGGGAGTCCCGTCCCACGTGACCTGGTGTCCGTCTGGGGGTCCCATCTGCGGACTTGCGTCTCTGGCCAATCTGTCAGTCCCTGACTGACAGACACCAGGGCCACCGTGCAGCGCAGCGTGGAGGCCGAGGCCCCCTCCAAAGTTCCCGCCAGGGCAGGTGGGGTGGGGTGGGGCCTCAGGGTGCAGAGCCCCTGATGCCCGCGGACCTGGTCCCAGGCTCCCGAGGGGCCCAAAGCGCACGGCAAGGGGAAGCTGGAGGAGGGCCCACGGCACGCCCTCCCACGGGACCCCCACCGCCCCGGTCCCAGCTCCACAGCCCTGGGGAGTCGGGACCAGCAGCCCCCTGGTTGGGGGAGGGGCTGAGACCCTTTGGGGCCAACGCTGCACAGTCCACACTAACCCTCAGCAACACCTGGTCGGTCGCCCCGCCCTGTCCTGCTGTGTCGCCCTGCCTGCGCCCAAGCCTGAGCTGCACCGCGGGCACTCAGCGCCAAGGAGCCCCCGGTGGCCCTGCCCCGTGCCCTCCACAGCCTGGCAACTGCGCCCAGAGACACAGGCCCTCCCCCTGGGGGACCGACCCGCCCTCCCAGGACTGTGGACACGGCAGAGGTGCTGCCAGGAGGGGACAAGCAGAGACAGCGCCTGCTGACACAGACGAAACGCTGCAGAGAGACAGTCACATTTCAAAACCGCAATTAATTTCCTTTGCTCATTAGCCAATTTATTCAATTAACTGAGCCCTGGAAAAACGTCCAGATATCTCGTGTGCCGTATATTCATAATCGCCTGTCTGCCTGGTGGCATTTTCCCCCGATCCGGCTGTGGGGAAGGAGCGCCCGCGCCGAGTGGATCTGCCAGGGGTGGACGGCGGGACACCCCACGTTGGGACCCGAAGGTTGGTCCTGGGAGTCACGGAAGACAGCACCCATCGCCGAAGGGGCAATGGGCCCAGCCCAGCTCTACGCCGTGGGTGGGGAGCCAGGGGAGACACGAAACCCGGTGGGCTTCCCTGAGGAGGTGTCAGTGAGGATGCTCCTGCAGGGAGGGGTGGGGCTGGCGGAACCGAGAGCACAGAAGCGCAGGGAAGTCCTGGCAGAGGGGAGAGCGGGGGCGGGGGGCACGCCCAGGACCCAGCAGAGGTCGAGCCTGGTTGACCGGAGAGCGGGGCGGGGAGTGCGTCCCCGTGCAGGGCACTCCAAGTCCCAAGGTGACCAGGCCCCCTCAGCCCTGCTTCCGGACGGCAGCTCCGGTGGACGTTCCGGAACATTCCCGGGTGGCCTAGCCAGGCTGCACAGCCCTTCCCAGCAGGCAGTGACCCGGACACGGGGAAGACAAGCCCACCCCCCTCCCCACAGCGGCCCCACCACACACGTGCCGGCAGCAGCCCCGGGCTTGTTTTTGAAGTTTTGGAACAGACGGTCACAGATGGCGCCCGGTGGGGGAGGCGTCTCGCCGACTCAGGAAGAAGGCTCCAAACGCCCACACCCCACCCGAGGAGGGGGGCAGACAGGGCAGCCGCGTGCGTCTCCTATCACACCCTCAGGGCCAAGATGACAGGTCCCCACAGGCCAGACCTGCAGGCCCAGGACGGGGCCCCCAAGAGCTCGGAAGAGGAACCCCTAGACTGCGAGCCGCCCCTCTCCTCCAAGCAGCCGAACGGTGAAGAACAGGCACCTATTTCCAGGCCTCTCCCTGTCGTCAGCACCTTGGTGACCAGCCACCACCCCACCCAGCACACAGCAACATCCCAGCCTCCCAACGGGGGACTAGAGCTGGGGAAACTGAGGCCTCTGGTCTCATGGTCTCTGGACACAGTGTCCTCAGGGACAGGGGATGCTTCACTGAGGTCCAGCCCTCCTGTAGGATGATGGGTATAACTACCCGCAGTGCTGCCATCCACCGAGGGGTCCCCCTGGGCAGAGCCCGAGACCCCCACAGACACCCAGGGACGAGAGCGTGGAAGGCACTCCTGCCCGTTTTCCCACAGAGCTTCCCCTCCCAAGCACCCCACTTTCTGCCCCTGCCCCTCGCTGTGGCTCCGGGGAGGTGGCCCTGTGTGCCCAGAGCGCTGACCCCTCAGGACCCAGAGGACAAGGGGGGCTCAAGATGGCCTGGGTCCGCTTCCTCCGAGAGAGAGGAGAGCCCCGCAGGCGGGGGCCCTGCGGGAGTCGCCAGCCCCCCAGCCAGGAACGGTCCAGGCCGCAGGGGAAGAAAAGACGGGAGACGGAGACAGACAGACGGGAAGGTGGTTTCCCGTAGCCGGAGGCTAGTTAACGATAATGAATTCAAAGTGGAGACCCGGACCTGGCAGCAGTTGCTAAGGAGACAGCATCTCAAGCATCTGGTCCCGACTCCAGGGGCCAAGATGGGGGCCAGGCGTGGGAAGCCACCTCAGACAGCGCTCACCTGGGCGGTGGGAAAAGTGCCCCCTGGATCGTGAGCGTCTGAGGAACACCCCAGGGCCCAGATGCACACCCGGCCGGTGTCTGCCGGAGAACCCCAGTCACAGGCCGCCAGGAGAGAGGCCGCCCCAGCACTGCAGGGCCCCCTGCACAGGACACGCCTCTCAGCCAGACGTTGTTGGGGGTTTCTGGGTGCAGCCTGAACTCCGAGCAGAGGGGCACCCTCCTTTGAAACAGGAGGACGCAGGGCAGAATCCTGAGAGCCGAGAGGTGGGTGCAGGGAGGGGCCCAGGCGGTGGGAGCTGGCGGCGGCCACCAGTGTGGTCAGCCCCAACCGCACCTGCAGTCCCCAGGGTGGACAGCTGCCTGCAGGTATGTGTGTGTGCGCACGATCACTCTGCTTGCTCTGCACGCTTGGGGGGGCCCTGCCTCTAGGCTGAGACCCCCCTGCTTCTGTCTCCCCTCCCCACTGCCCACCAGAATGCAGAAAATATTTCTTTTTTGGAAAAGAAATACCGCTTCCTTCCTGGTTTCCCTCCACTGGGGGTGGGGGCAGGTGACAGGGAGGGTGCTTCCGTGCAGGTGGGGTGCAGCCCCCCACTCCACGGCCCCCGGCCCAGACTCCCTCCCTGCAAAGACTGACTTGGGAGATGGCCGGGGTTATTAAACTCAGTGTAATGAAACATTTAACAAGTGAGTCCAGGGGTGGGAGGACGGTAGATCAGGTCTCAGATACCCCCCAGGCCCTGCAGGCCGCTCTCAGGCAGAGTTGGGGGGTGGGCAGAGAGGGGTCCTCGACATCGAGCCCGCACAGGCCAGGAGGGCAGCTTGGTGGCCCTGCAAGGTCAGCCCAGGCCCCCTCCCCTGGAGGGGCCTGCAGACAAGCCCCCCTCCCGGGGCCCAGCCACTGGGGCCTCGGGGCCGGCAGCCCGTGTGAGGCCAAGGCCAGTGCCCTGCAGACTGGTGGCCGGCCTCCCCGGGGAACCCCCACCCTCCTTGGCTGGCACAAGGGCTGCGGCCAGCACTCCGCCTGGAATCTAATTTTGCCCCCTAATAAACTGCTCTGCCTCCAGGTCCCGCTGCCACTTCCGATCGGTGGAGTGACAGAGAGCCCAGCTGCCGACGGCCGCTCCAGGCGTGAACCAGACGTGAAAAATGACTTCGCCATCTCGCCGGGGTCAGAGGGGGCGGGAGGCCGCATTCCGGAGGTTGCTGTGCACACAGACCCCTCTCTCAGGGCCGAGGCTCACCAAGCTGTGGCCCCCCAGCCCACCCTATCCAATAGGCACCCGGCGGAGCCTGCTAATCTGAGAATGGAAGGTTCTGGTAGCTCCCACCTAAGCCTAAGGGTGTGGGGAGGTGGTATAGGCCAGCACCCAGGACCCTGCCTCTACACACAGTGCTCAAGAGGTGCTCCAAACCTGAGAGGCCACGACTCAGGACACGCCAGACCCCCGCGGCCCTGCTCCTGGCCTGGCATTCGAAGGCTCCGCCAGCTGCCCTGGTCAGCCTGAGCCCCTCCCAGACCCGCCCGGGGCCCCATCCCGCCCTTCCCCTCCCAACACCTGGCAGCAAGGGGCTCTCAGGGGCCAGTGTCCTCAGGGTGGTCAGCGTCCCTCCCAAGCCTCAGCCACAGGACAGGGGGTTGTGGAGGTCGGGGTCCTAGGTGCCCCCGGAAGAGCAGGCATCCAGGGAAGACCCCGGTGCTCCGGGAGCTGCAGGTTGTGTGGAGGGCTGTCCCCACACCACCAGGCCTGGAGGACACCAGGACCCTGGCAGAAAGCCCGCGGCCTCAGCACATCGCTTCCCAGGTGCCTCCCAGGCAGTCCCCAGAGAGGGCGGCTGCACACCTGTCCTCACACAGACCAGAGGGCTGGACAAAGGCTCGCCAGAGGATCCTCCCCTCCACATCAGAGCCACCCTCGCACCGGGCAGCAGCCACGCTGCCCCCGCCCTGGGCCCTCCCTACTGCCTCCCCGTCCCTCCCCTTCTCAGAGACAACAGCCCCCACCCCAGGGTCCTCCTGGACCCCTGTCCCTCCCGAGACCGCATCCAGCTCTTGCACCCAGGATGCCCTGACTGCGTCCCAGCTCTCCACGCGCCCACGGTAGCCGCTGCAGCCGCTCTCGCCTCCTCCTCAGCCTCACCGGGCAGCCTCCCTGCCCCAGGGCCCCTGCACACACCCCTCATTCTGCCCGGAATTCTCTTCTTTGCCTACGGCCACCACACGGCCACCTTCTTGCGTCCCCCAGGTTCCATTCTCAACATCATCACCTTCTCCAAGCGGCCACCTGGCCCCCAACTCTTTCCCGTTTACTCTCTGGTAGGGGTGTCCTGACCCCTCCAAGCAGGGGTCCACTGCTCTCCTCACCTGCTCTGCTCACCGGGCCCCCCAAGTGCACAGCAGAACCCTCCCACGGGGTGGCCCCGGTGGCGGTCAAGATCACGAGGTCAGGTCCAGCTTGAGGGCAAAAGTCCGCAGCACCACTGAGCAGGCCTGATGGCGCACTGCCTCCAAACGCCGCCGGAGAGGGCCCACGGCTGGCAACCTGGGTCTTAGAGGGGACCAGAGGGCTTCCGAAGGCGGAGTGTGGGGTCTGGGAGGGGCGCCGCCTAGCCCAGGGAGCCCGCGATGGGATGAATGCCACTCACAAGAAAAGCCCCATCCTGGAGAAGTGGCAACGTGCGCCCGTGCAGACACTCGGGCCCAAATGTCACAGTGGCTCAAAGGTGGAGACAGACAGGCGACAGGCCACCCGTGTGGTGGAATGAACCGCACGGTGGGACTCCAGGTGCACCAACTGCCCAGGCCAGAGGTCCATCCCCAGGGGCCGGGGGAGGGGACACGGGGATTGACAGGCTCAGGTTTCAGGGGCCTCGGGAAGTTCTGAAACTAGGGAGCAGGCCCACCATCCCTGAATCGTTCACTTAAAGGTGATTAACCGTGTGTTCTGCGAATTTCACTGCAATTAAGGAGAAGGGAAGAAAAGGGGAAACGCAAGGCGACAAAGCCGCGTGGTCAGGCCTGAGAGGGCGGGGAGACCCCTGACGTGCCCCAGGCGGTGCCCTCCCCACCCGTGCCTCAGTTTCCCTCTGTGACAGGGCAGACTTGGGTGGGGAGAAATGAAAGGCCCACACGTTGCACCCTCCGGGCTCCCCCATGCAGGGCCCGACCCCCGCCCCAGATGGAGGGTGCCTGCCAGGAAGCCTGTGAGTGTGACCATGGGAAGGGGGTTTCCGGACCCGGGGGCTCGCTCACAGGGGTGTCTCCTTCCACGGCCTACGCTGAGCTCTGTCTTTGTCAGCCTCAGAGTCCCCCAGCCCGGGCTCACTCTGGGGGACCCAGTCCTGCCGTGCATCCCCGGGCCTGCCCGTTCTGAGCTTCCCTGTCACACTCACCCCCCCGCGTGGCACCTTTGGGGCCCTGCAAGAGCCCTGCCCTGTCTGAGGATCTGGCCCGAGCTGAGGGCCACCACAGCTGACTCTGGTCCCCCGCCAGTCCCACATCCCCGCCCTGCTGGGCCCTTGGCCTCAGCACATGGAAGCACCATGTGGGATCGGGGCGGGGGGAACCCCACAGGGCGGCACTGCCCTCTACCCGCCCAGGTGGAAGGGGCGTTGGGGACAGCGCCACTTTGTCACCTGCCCTGGAGGCACCAGGGTGTGCCTCCATTTGGAATCCTGTGATGGAACTGTCACCATACATTGTGAACACGGAGAAGGATGACGGAGTCCTGTGTTGTTTAAGGGACGCAGAGGCGAGCCCAGGCACGCGGAAATCACTCAGGAGGGACCAATAGTCTTCCCTGCGTGTTTTAGCATCTTCCCAATTTCCTACGATGGCTGTTGTCATTTTTGGAATCAGGAAAGGTCATAAACCAAAACCAAGTGTGTCAGAGGCTGCAGGGCCCCGGCGCTCAGAGGGCGCAGCGCTATCGGCTCACTGCGGGGGTCAAACACCGATTTCCTTCCGCAGGACGTTCATTCCGCTTCCAGCTCCTTACAAACTGGAGCCGGTGCTGAGTGGGGAGCAGAGAGCCCCGTTCAGGACCACGGCCAGCTCCCCGGTTCCACTCGCCGGGTCAGACCCTGCCCTCCCGCTGGAAGAGCCAGGCCCAGGAGGCCACCCCACCCCTCCTCCTTGAGGCTGGTCTCTCGGGGAACGAGATTCCAACTCCCAGGGACCCAGCCAGGCTCCCGTGTGGGCCTGGCCCCCGAGGGGCCCGCGGAGGGCCCTGCACTCAGGAAGCAGACGCCAGCCTGCAGGGCACCGGCCAAGGCTCCTCCCCCCAGCACATCCCCTTCTGAGGGAGCGGCTTCCAGAAGCGTTTCACCACCTCCCCCCAAAACCTGGGTCTCAGGAGAAACTGGCCGTTTCCTCCTACAAACATTCAAGTACTCTTTCCAAGCCTAAATAGAAAAGCAAACTCAAAAGTTCTAAGCTCCCCAGGCTTCCTGTAGGGACGGCGTGGACCAGACAGGACCTGGGGACGGGAGGGGCCCGCGCTCTGCAGGCAACCGCAGCAGTCTAGAAGGAACGCCACCCACACGGCCTAGAGACGAACGTCGGACTCGGGGCTGGTGGCCTGCGACCCGCCCAGCCCCCCATTTCCCCCATGCGGGGCGGCCACAGCTCTGACCCCCAGAGCTGCCAGACAAGGCACGGCCCTGCCCGCCCCGGCGTCGCTCCCTGTGGCCAGCGCCTGCCAGGCCAGCACCTGGCCTGCACCCCTCACCTCACCTGAGGCCCCGCGCCTCAGTGTCTGGGGCTAAGGGACAGCAGGTGTGCAAAGCACCCAAGGACGCACGTCAAATGCCAACACCCACCCTCCCGGAGATGGGTCGTTCCCACTGGCTCCCACAGAACACATACGGCAGGGCAAGGGGTCCCCTTTCCAGGGCCCCCCGGGACCAGCCACCGTGCCTAACCAGAGCCTGGGTCTGCTTTTGGGTGGGGGACCCCTACACTGGGACCTGCATCCCTTTCCTTAGCTCCCGCCCCCACCTACTCCACTCTCCGCAGCCCTGCTGCCGACCAGCCCGAGCGCCCGGCCGGGACGACTCTGAATGAGTCACAGGGGCAGCCGCACAGACCCTCTGAGGCCCATATTCTTCCAGAATGTTCCCACTGGGCCCGGCAGAGCCTCTGGAACGCAGGCCCCAGCACAGCGAGAGCGCTCCCGTGCGAGGGGCTCCGAGACCCTCGGGGCCTTCAGCCCTGTTTCCTCCCACATGAATTAAAAGCGTAATCCATCCCAGCCTCAAAGAGCAGAAACCGTGCCGCTGCCCGCCCCCGACTCCGGACAGGCCTGTGCGCTTCGCGGCCCGCGTCTGCGGCCATGGCCCCCCTCACTCGCGTGAGGGGCCGGCACCTCTCCTCTCTGGCCCTCTCCTGCACGCTCCCACCTCAGCAAGGACAAATTAAGGACGACAAGCTCCTGATAACAGGACGCAGGATGGCAGAGACCCGCCCAGGCTCTGCGGAGCGACGGGAGGGGGACCAGGCCCCAGTCAGGCCCAGAGCCATGCTGTCTCGTCAGAACCCAGCGTGGATGGCAACGTTTTTCAGGGACAACCTTGGGTCTGCTTCCCTCCTTCCTACCTCGGACGCAAGGGCGTGGCACGGGCTCCGTGGGCCGGTTGGACGGGTGCCAGGCAGCCGTGACAGGAAGACGCGCTTCCTCCGCCGGCAACGTCTGGTGCGTCGCCACAGAAGAGGTGCCAGTTTAAGAGGCTGCCAGAGCCTTCAGCGGATGGGTGTCGGGAAGCTCAGCTGAGCCCCAACCCCGCCTGGCAGGCGTCCCCCACGTTCCGGGGCAGCGTGGCCCAAGGGTGGGCTCGGCTTGTGGCCCACGTGCCAGGCCGGCGCGTGATTCAGCCTTGCGGAGTGGGGGGCCTGGCCGACGCAGCCTGCGTGGGAGCCCGATGCCCCGGGGCCGCGTGGCGCTCCTGTGCGGTCTAGGGAGTCATTGGTACAACGTGCCGGTGACGGCGTTCTTCGAGCCAGACCGTTCCTGTCTCCGTGCACGGAGGCTCAGGGCGCCAGGATGTCCGCCGTTCAGCAGAACCAGGGGCATCCCCCGACGCCTGGACCATGAGGAGCCCGAGTCCGCTTAGGAAAGCAGCCGGTCCCCCGACAAGCGTCAGGCGCAGGCCTGGGGTCCAAGGTGCAGCCTCATGTCCAAGCAGCAGCTCCAAACCCCTTGCTAACCGCGGAGCCGGCTCAAAGGGGTCCTGTCCTGTTTCTAACGAGGCCCAGAACCGAAGCGCAAGGGGAGCCCTGTGAACGCTTCGCTGCTGCCCGCACAGGCCGGCAGGGCAGGGTGCGCTGTCCAGGAAGACCCGGTGCTGAAACCCCTCAAATCCCTCCCGCACCCTGGATCCAGGAGACAGGGGTGAGCCTCGCCTCCTGCCCCTTGCCTGCTGACCTCGCAACAAAAACGTTTCTCTTTTTTCCAAAGTCAGTACTATCCCGTCGTCTTCTGGGCACCTCGGACCCCAGCCCCTGCTCAGCGGTAACACCTCTGCCCAGGCCCAGGCGCTGGCCGATGGGACCGAGAACCGGCCAAGGCGCAGGTGCCCACCCCGTCTGCAGGGCCCTCCGCCCGCCCCGCCTCCCGCTCAGGACGAGGGCCTCCATTCCGCCGAGCATGTCACGGCCGAGACGCTGACGGCTCCATGGGCTTCTCGAGCGCCATGTGCTCCAGGCACCGGGTTGAACGACTCTCAGAATTGTCACCCCCACATCACAGGTGAAGAAACGCGGGGTCCGGGGTCTGGGAGCTCCCACCCTTTGATGGACAGACAGTTCCTCCCAGGACTGCGGGGAGGTCACACACGTGAAGGGAGTTGAGAACACAGCCCCCTATGGCACTTCCGTGCCGGGGCATCCACACGTGCCCCTCAAATGCAGGCTTGGGCGGGGGGCGCCGACAGGTGGGGTCCCAGGCTGAGGGCAGAGGCCCACCTCCCACCCAGTCCCGCCCAGCGAGGACAGCTGGGAGGGGCAAGGACGTGCCCCTACTCGAGTTATCCAAGGCCACAGAAGGGAAGGCATCCCGGCCGGGCCGGACGCGCCAGGGAATGGGGGCCCATGAAGCAGGGAGACACCGGCCCAGCAGCCCCAGCCTCAGAGGCTCCAAAGGCACGCCTGGTGACCACCGAGGAGAGAGGGCTTGGGGGCCCAGCCCAGGGAAAGGTCTGCCGTGGCAGAGGGGCTGGTGCCCAGAGCCGGATGGGTCACTCAGGGCAGGGTCTGCCCATCCAGGGCCCACGCCCCATCCTGCACGAGCAGGGGAAGGACCCTCCAGGGGCCTCGGGGCTGGGAGAGGGTGTTCCCAGCAGTTTCGGCGGTGCAGCCCACCCCTCAGGGTCTCGGACCCCTACTGACGCCGGAGTCCAGAAGCCTCCTGTCTCCAGAAGACCTTCTGGAGGAACTCCCAGGCCGAGGGACGGATGGCCATGGCTCTGCGCCCAGAGCTCGTCTGTGGAGAAAACCCCTTCAGCAGAGAGCGGGGCAGGAGGGGCATCTGGCCTGAGGCCCACCCAGCCTGGAGGCCCCAGGGCAGCTCCCTCCCGCCCACGTCTGGCAGCAGCTGCCTCCCAGGGCCCACTAGGACTCCTCCACCTTCCAGAAACCGGGCTTTGGCGACAGAGGGCAGAAGAAAGGTGACCCAGAAGGGCTCAGTACTGCCCCAGACCCCAGGACTGGTCTGCAGCCAGGACCGCCAGCCCTGGGCCTCGTCCCTCCCCCTCCCCCGTCCCAGCTTCCCCAGGCCCAACCCAGCACCAGGCCAGGAGGCGGAGCTTGAACTTCATTTAATTAATGAATCCACAAACCAAAGGGGGAGTCGGTCTGTCAGCAGAGGAGCAGGGCGCTGGGGCAGCCACACCCCAGGGGCAAAGGCCTCCAGGGCCAAGCTGGGCACAGGGACGGTGGGCAGTTCCACGCCCAGGGATGGGACGACGGTGGGCGATGAGCAACACTGGTGGGAGAGACGTGTCGCCGTGGGGGGCGCCCACACGGTACCAGCCCTGAGGGGAACATCTCCCCAGGCCCTGCTGCGCCCACTTCGCTGATGGGAACACTGAGGCCTGCAGCGCGTCTGCCCCTGGACTTAAGTGCCTCACCCAGCAGCGGCGGCGGGCCCCTCCTGCCTGCCCCTCTCCCCAGGAGAAACGCCTGCCTCTGGGCTGCCCTCCCTGAGTTTGGGCACCCCCCCCAAGCTGAGGGCAAGGGGGTTCAGGGAAGCTGGTGCACCAGCAGAGGGGGCAAGGAGGGGCCTGAGCCGCTGCCGCGCTGCCTGGGCAGCGAGGGCCAGTGCCCCGAAGCCCCCACACGCACGCGGGGGTCTGCCTGTCCTGATTCAGGGTCGCCAGAAAAAGAAGCAAAAAGACAGAGACTCCCTGCCCCATGCGAGCACAAAGCCGGACCAAGGGTCCCCACATACCCCGCTTTCTGATGTGAACGCTGCAGCTTCTAAGAGGCAGCTGTCACCGAGACCCCAGCACGGAGAGACCCCTCAGGGCCAGGGACAGGGCCCCAGAGAGGGGACATTTGTGCTCAGCCACTGGGCTGTGGGGCGGGCTGCTACGTACTGGGGGCCACCTCAGGCCAGGACCTGCATGGCCAGAGCCAGTTCCACCAGCAGCCCCCTTGGTCCCAGCCAGGTGGAGAGGGAGGTGTAGTGGGAGGGTCACTGGTGAGGGGACAGAGGACGCCTCCAAGGATGAACAGCACACCTGAGCCAGCCTGGAAGAGGCACAGCCAGAGCCGCCACGGGCTGCCAGCAGGGGCTGACGCCCATCCTGCCAGGGGAGCCCCTGCCCCTTGGGACTCCCAGGCTGGCTGGTCATGGGGCCTGGGGACAGTGCTTAGGGTGCCTCCCAGGGGTACGGTGCCCCCAGGACACCAGCTGCGCAAGCAGCCTGGCGTTTCCCCCCCGGGGTCACTGTGCCCATCCCACCGAGGGTCTGTCCAGAGCACACGGGCCCAGGTTCTTGGGCACACTCGGCGGTCACACTCACGGGGACACACCCCTCTCGCCCCAGGTGGGCACACGGTCAGGTGGAGACCACTTCCTAGAACCCGCCCCTCGCCCCTGTCCCAAAATGCCTCTGCACAAAATGGCCGAGCTGGCCCGCTCCAGCGGGATGGGAACGGGTGCTGCGGGCTCAGAGGCCACACACGCAGACCTGCACCAACGCCACACCGGCTGGTGCTCCCCGGGCCGGCTGAGCCCACCGCCCTGCCCCGGGGGCCAGGAGTTCCCTGAACACCAGGCCTGGGGAGACTCGCAGCCTCTTCTGGAGCCAAGAGCCGGGGTAGGTAGGCCCCAGGCAGCAGTGCCCCTTCCCTGGGTCCCCACTCTGCACAAGACGGATCCAGAGCCCAAATGAGGAGGGGCGGCAGGCCCACCCCGCCTACTGCAGCCAGCAGCTGCAGAGGGGGATTCGGGGCTGCGCTGGGGGGAGGGGAGCCAGGGATGCAGGTGGGGCCCCGCGCGGGGGGGCGGGGGGGCTGGCACTAGGGGTAGGAGCCACTTGCCTTAGGCTTTCGGCTGGGC